>MDKI01011515.1:0-80384 GCA_005239505.1 Nicotiana paniculata | reverse complement strand
TCAATTCTCTGTGGGATCGACTTTGGGCTTAATACCCCAGATTATATTTGGAGCGCCCGTTTAGTCTTTTTACAAGACATAGTTGAGCGTGATCAGTCACTATCAATATGCACATGACCTTAATGAATGGAATTATATGTTGGATACTGTAAACATATATAGACGTTCAATGTAACCATATTTAAAGCGCAACAATGTAATTAACTAGTATCAATATCTACTTATTATTTATATTTCATAATTAAATTGCTAATTATATCCCAAATATAACTATTGTTGTCAATTAACTAGCGGAACCATAGTAAACGTAATTATATGGTCGATATCATATACGAATGACCTTAATGAATGAAATTATATATTGGATACTATAAACATATATAGATGTTCAATGTAACCATATTTAAAGTGCAACAATGTAATTAACTAGTATCAATATCTACTTATTATTTATATTTCATAATTAAATTGCTAATTATATCTCAAATATAACTATTCTTGTCAATTAACTAGCGGAACCATAGTAAACATAATTATATGGTCGCTATCAATATACGCATGACCTTAATGAATGGAATTATATGTTGGATACTATAAACATATATAGACGTTCAATGTAAACATATTTAAAGCGCAACAATGTAAAACTAGTATCAATATCTACTTATTTTTTATATTTCATAATTAAATTTCTAATTATATCCCAAATATAACTATTGTTGTCAATTAACTAGCGGGACCATAGTAAATGTAATTATATGGTCGCTATCAATATACGCATGACCTTAATGAATGGAATTATATGTTGGATACTATAAACATATATAGACGTTCAATGTAAACATATTTAAAGCGCAACAATGTTATTAACTAGTACAAATATCTACTTATTATTTATATTTCATAATTAAATTGCTAATTATATCTCAAATATAACTATTGTTGTCAATTAACTAGCGGAACCATAGTAAACGTAATTATATGGTGGATATCAATATACGAATGACCTTAATGAATGAAATTATATGTTGGATACTATAAACATATATAGATGTTCAATGTAACCATATTTAAAGCGCAACAATGTAATTAACTAGTATCAATATCTACTTCTTATTTATATTTCATAATTAAATTGCTAATTATATCCCAAATATAACTATTGGTGTCAATTAACTAGCGGAACCATAGTAAACATAATTATATGGCCGCTATCAATATACGCATGACCTTAATGAATGGAATTATATGTTGGATACTATAAACATATATAGACGTTCAATGTAAACATATTTAAAGCGCAACAATGTAATTAACTAGTATAAATATCTACTTACTATTTATATTTCATAATTAAATTGCTAATTGTATCCCAAATATTACTATTGTTGTCAATTAACTAGTGGAACCATAGGAAACGTAATTATATGGTCGATATCAATATACGCATGACCTTAATGAATGGAATTATATGTTGGATACTATAAACATATATAGACGTTACATTTTTAAAGCGCAACAATGTAATTAACTAGTATCAATATCTACTTATTATTTATATTTCATAATTAAACTTCTAATTATATCCGAAATATAACTATTGTTGTCAATTAACTAGCGGGACCATAGTAAATGTAATTATATGGTCGCTATCAATATACGCATGACCTTAATGAATGGAATTATATGTTGGATACTATAAACATATATAGATGTTCAATGTAAACATATTTAAAGCGCAACAATGTAATTAACTAGTACAAATATCTACTTATTATTTATATTTCATAATTAAATTGCTAATTATATCCCAAATATAACTATTGTTGTCAATTAACTAGCAGAACCATAGTAAACGTAATTATATGGTCGATATCAATATACGCATGACCTTAATGAATGAAATTATATGTTGGTTATTATAAACATATATAGACGTTCAATGTAACCATATTTAAAGCGCAACAATGTAATTAACTAGTATAAATATCTACTTATTATTTATATTTCATAATTAAATTGCTAATTATATCCCAAATATAACTATTGGTGTCAATTAACTAGCGGAACCATAGTAAACGTAATTATGGTCGCTATCAATATACGCATGACCTTAACGAATGGAATTATATGTTGGATACTATAAACATATATAGACATTCAATGTAACCATATTTAAAGCGCAACAATATAATTAACTAGTATAGATATCTACTTATTATTTATATTTCATAATTAAATTTGAGGTTGTTGAAATTGCACAATTATTTGTTGTCTTTAAAGTGCAAGTGAAAGGACAAGGAACTCCCGAAGTTCCGGTTGAAATTAATTCCGACAACCCTTAAACAAAACCAGATATTGTGGCAAAAAAATAAGTTGTTTTTCCCTGACAGGAGGGTGTTTGAAAACTGGCTTGGCCTCTATATATATATGGCCACATACTCAAACCCTTAAGACCTAAAACACACTCACATACTCAAACCCTAAACTATGGATGCCTCCCCCTCAGCCAAACGAGCCCTATCTTACTCTTCTACTAGCAGTGATGGCATATCTTACTCTTCTACTAGCAGTGATAATGCAGAAGAGATTCCTCCAACTTTTGAAATAGTTATGACTGATTCATGCATCGACTACAACGATCTGGTAAATTATTATGTCCTTTATACTTTATTTCTTTGAATATTAATTGAGTTAAATTATTATGTCCTTTAAACTTCATATTTTCCTCTTTTTTAAAAGTATATTCCAAGAAAAATGTGCAAGCATCTTCCTCCAACATTAGAACACGCGTTTCTTCACCATCGTGGCAAAGAGTGGCATGTAGATATGAGCGTTGGTGATCAAAGAAGGTTCAAGGTAGGCTGAAGACTTTTTGTGTTGGAGAATTTTATCCGGCGAGGTTTCGTAGTCAAATTTATATTGGTGATGTTTTACCACTGGGTGCTATCTTCAATGTTCAAGTGAAGGGGGACGGATATCCTGTTTGTACTAATCCATTTTTTACTTTCTACTAGGATGTGTTTGTGTTGATTTTTCCTTTTATTATCTTTTATTTTTCATGTATGTTGCTTTCGTTATGGTTGTTGTACTTTTTTCTGTTGAAGTATTATGTTATGAAATTTCAATCTTCATATTACTATAATTTTTTTTTAATTATTTATCATTCAAAAATCCGAAACTGGTTAATTAGTTGTGCTTTTGATTTGTTTTAACAATTTTCATTTCTGAAAACCAATTCTTCAAACTGAATTCTACCTACACACTATTAAATCGGTTGAGAATTATAAATGTTTCATTGAGAAACTTAATAGTTGAGAATAATAAATGATTCATTGGGAACCTCAATAGTTGGCATGAGAACCTACCAATCAGATAGTTTTTGGAATGGAGAAGAGAAAAAAATTTGTGATTTTACTGAAAAATCGGTTGAGAAGCTATAAAGTAAAAAAATTTACTTCAAAACCATATCCAAACCCAGACATTCTCAGAAGAAATGGCGTGGAGTAGCCACAATTTAAGGTAGTATTTACTTTTTATCCAGCATTTTTAATGCTGGCTAAGTTACAAAGACAAAAACTTCAGCTGTAGAGCTGAAGTTCCCCCTTTACGAACTTCAGCTCTCCCAAGTTATAAAGACAACAACTTCAGCATACGGGGCTGAAGTTCTCCAGTTACAAAGACAAAACTTCAGCTCTAGAGCTGAAGTTCCCCATTTACGAACTTCATCTCTCCCAAGTTATAAAGACAACAACTTCGGCATACGGGGCCGAAGTTCCCCGTTACAAAGACAAAACTTCAGCTCTATAGCTGAAGTTTTGTCTTTGTAAACTGGGGAACTTCAGCCCGTATGCTGAAGTTTTTGTCTTTATAACTGGGGAACTTCAGCCCCGAATGCTGAAGTTCCCCAGTTACAAAGACAACAACTTCAGCTCTAGAGCTGAAGTTCCCCAGTGTCTTTATAACTGGGGAACTTCATCCCCGTATGCTGAAGTTCCCCAGTTACAAAGACAACGACTTCACCGGAGTTGAATTTCATAGTAAACCATTCACTCATAATAATCACACATGTTGGAGGACGTGACTTTTGGTTTTCTAAAAGAAGTGACTTTTAGATTTTCTTAAACAACAAATAATTAGGAAAAATAAGGTAAAAATACAAAAAGTTGAGGACAAAGATAATTGTGTTAAGGAAATGTAGTCCTGAAGTCTTGAAGTTAAGGACCGGTAGTCCTGAAGTTTAGTTCAAAAGTTAAGGACGAAGTTTTTTTTTCTTTTGGACTTGGATCTCAAAGTTAAGGACTAAAAACTATAAGTTAAGGACCTATTGTCCTTAACTTTTTAATTTGAACTTTTAAGTTAAGGACTGAAAACTATAAGTTAAGGACCTATTGTACTTAACTATTTAACTTGAAACTTAAAGTTAAGGACTGCTTGTCCTTAACTTTTTAACTTGAAACATGAAGTTAAGGAATGCTTTTCCTTAACTTTTGAACTTGAAACTTGAAGTTAAGGCCTGCTTGTCCTTAACTTTTGAACTTGAAACTTGAAGTTAAGGACCTTCAAACATGTGCAAGGGTATTTCCAAACTTGCGCAAGGACCTTCTATCACATTCGACCTCCTCTTTGAGAAGTTATAGTGTGACGACCCAGCCAATCGTCTTAAGAATTAACGCCTCGATTCCCTGTTAATTGTTTTCCCCAAGTCTATTTCTGCTTAATTGAATTGTTGGGACGTTTGGTTCTGAGTTTCGGTGGGACATTTAGTCCCTAAATTAGAGCGTAAGTGTTGGAAAGTTGTCTGTAGTCGGAGTAGTGTGAAGATGGCCTCGAATCAAAATTCACTAGTTCCGTTAGATACCTTAGGTGATTTCGGGGTTGGGAGCGTGTTCGGAATGTATTTTGGAAGTTCGTAGCTCATTTAGGCTTGAAATGCCGAAGTTTGAATTTTTGGAGTTTGCGGTCCGATAGTGAATTTTTTATCCGAGGGTCGGAATGGAATTCCAGAAGTTGCAGTAGTTCTGTCATGTCATTTGGGATGTGTGTGCAAAATTTGAGGTCGTTCGGATAAGTTTAGACGTGTTTCAGTGTCGGATGTGAATTCTAGAATTTTCTTAAGTGCTTAGGCTTGAATCTATGCATATTTGAGTATTTTGATGTTATGAGACGTGTTTTTAAGGCTCGGCCTAGTTCAAATAAGTTTTTAAGGTTGGTTGGTGGTTTTGGTTGAGGTCCCAGGGGGCCTCGGGGTTGTTTCGGATGCTTAACGGGTGAAGTTGGGAAATTGTTGTTGTTGAACCAGGCACCTTCTGGTGTCTTCGCACCTGCGAAGGTTTTGCTGCAAGTGCGGCCTCGCAGGCACGGTGGGCTTGATCGCAGGTGCGATAGGGGAGTCTTGGGCCAGTGGTCGCAGGTGCGACCTGGGTTCCACAGGTGCGGGACCGCAGGCGCGACCAAACGACCGCAGGTGCGGCCCCTGTGCATTTAAGTGACTTCCGCACCTGCGATGCTTTTTCCGCAGGTGCGGTACCGCAGGTGCGATTTTCCTGGGCATTTTGTTCCAAAGATCCGAGAGTTGGGTTCATAATTCCAAAAATAGTGTGAGGGCTCTAGGATTGGCGATTTTCTGGGGATTTCAAGGAGAAGGATCATAGGTAACATTTCCTAATCCTAATTCATTGTTAAACCATTAATTCCCGTTGTTTTCTTTAGTTTAATTATCAAAAATGGGGGAAAATCCATATGAAGGGGTGAGATTTTTCTCAAATCAGAAATTATGGAAATTTTGAGGTTTTTGGCATCAGATTTCGATTATTTCTGGTTAAATGAGTTCGTGAGTGAATGGGTGTCCGAAAAATATGACTTTTACCCGATTCCGAGTCGTGGGCTCGAGGGGTGTTTTTGGTCATTTTACATAATTTCGCGCCTTAGCCTAAATTAAATAATATAATCTGTTGCATGAGATGTTATTTATGATACGTAATTGAATTGTATAGATTTGGGCCATTTGGAGTCGGATACTCGTGGCAAACGTGTGATTTCAAGTTGATTTTGAGTCGGTTCGAGGTAAGTGGCTTGTCTATCTTTGTGTGGGGGACCTTTCCCCTTAGGTTGTGATATTTGGTAACTGAATGCCTTGTACGTGAGGTGACGAGCGCGTACTTGTGCTAATTGTTGAAAATCCGATTTTACTTTAAATATTTAGACTGAGTTTCTTTCTTACATGTTTTATTGTAATTGCAACTATGGCCTATTTTAGCTTAGAAAATCATGCCTAGTTTCCTGAATTGCCTATTTGCATAAATTGCCTTAATTGCATTACGTGAAGTATGTTAGACCAGAATTACATGTTGCCTTGTATTTTATGCACTCTAATCCTGAACATCTTCTTGTTATGGCTGTGTATTTACTTTGGGACTACGGGACGGTATCCCCAGAGATCCCCCTGCATATTTACTTTGGGACTACGGGACGGTATCCCGGGAGATCCCCCTGCATATTTACTTTGGGACTACGGGACGGTATCCCGGGAGATCCCCCTGCATATTTACTTTCGGACTACGGGACGGTATCCTGGGAGATCCCCCTACACATTGATAGTTGGACTACGGGACGATATCCCGGGAGATCCTTCGGATATACATATGATGGACTACGAGACGGTATCCCGGGAGATCATTTGGAAATACATATGATGGACTACGGGACGGTATCCCGGGAGATCCACTGGACAGTTGAGAAAATGACTAGAGGACGGTATCCTGGGAGATCCTCACTGTTACCATTGTTAGTATGTTGTGCATATTCAGGGTTGTACTCTGTTCTTATGTTTAGTTATTACCTTGTTTGACCTGTCTTAATTCACTGTTGTATTCATTATTACTATCTGTTTTCATACTGTAAATCCATATTATATTGTTTGACCTCAGCAGGGCCCTGACCTTCCTCGTCACTACCCGACCGAGGTTAGGCTTGGCACTTACTGAGTACCGATGTGGTGTACTCATGCCCTTTTTTGCGCATGTTTTTCATGTGCAGATCCAGGTATCTCCACTCGGGCGCACTATCCCGTAGGTTGATAGATACAACAGAGACTTCGAGGTACATCTGTCGCGTACGCAGACCAGGAGTCTCTATCTTATTCCAGCTTTTTGTGAAAAGTTTGTCCTTCCTTACACTTGTATAGACATTCTGGAGTTAGAGCAGTTTATTATGTTTTGTTAGCCTGTGGTTCCCGTGAGTTTTCGGGTTTTTGGGTGATGTTGTAGATTGCCATATTATTTTGAGTTGTATATGCCAAGTGGCGTTTATGTACAGTCTTTCTCTTAGAGTGTTCAACTTTCTTTTATTTAATTACTTCCGCAATTATGTTGTTATTCCGCATTGTCAGGCTTACCTAGTTATAGGGACTAGGTGCCGTCATGACATGTTCATGGAGGGAGAAATGGGGTCATGACAAGTTGGTATCAGAGTGTCTAGGTTCATAGGAGTCACGAAACACAGGCCAGTTTATTAGAGTCTCGATGATCGGTACGGAGACTTCTGTACTTATCTACGAGAGGCTATGTAACTGTTTAGGAAAAATCTTCACTTCATTGATTTCCTTGTCGTGCAATATCTTTTGACATCAATTCTAAACCTCTGTTTTCTATTCTCTAGCAGATGGTGAGGACACGTGCTACTCGGGACAATCAGGCACCCGTGCCCCCTACAGCAGCCGTGAGAGGCTAGGGACGAGGTAGAGGCCGAGGACGCGCACGTGGTGCAGCGAGAGCACCGGTGCAAGTTGCCGCCGAGGTACTACCAGCAGATCCATCTAAGGTCCAGACACCTGCCACGCTTACTTCCACTACTACTCCAGCTCTTCAGGAGACATTAGCTCAGTTTATGTCCATGTACACCACTCTGGCTCAGGCATGGTTGCTTCCCCTTGCTGCAGCCACATCTCAGGTCGGGGGAGGATTCAGACTCCTGCCGCCCGCACTCCTGAGCAGCGAGCGCATGTGGAGCAGGTCCTAGAGATCATTCATGTACAACCTGTAATGCCAGTTCAGCCCGAGGATGGGTCAACTGCTTCAGAGGACGAGCAGCGGAGACTTGAGAGGTTCAAGAAGTATGACCCTCCGGTATTCAGTGGACGAGCATCAGATGATGCCTTGGGATTTCTAGAGGAGTATCGCCGTATTCTTCGCACTATGGGCATAGTCGGATCTAGTGGGGTTTCCTTTACTACCTTCCAGCTTCGTGGAGCCGCCTATGATTGGTGGCGCACCTATGAGTTAGACAATCCAGATGAGGCTGCTCCACTGACTTGGACCCAATTCTCAGATATGTTCCTGATAGAGTTTGTGCCTCAGAGCCTCAAGGACGCATGGCGCGCAGAGTTTGAGCATTTGTGCCAGGGTGCTATGACAGTTTCAGAGTATGCTATCCGTTACACCAGATTAGCTAGACATGCACCGGCTTTGGTTGCTACTGTCCGTGAGAGGGTTCGCCGGTTCATTGAGGGTCTTGTCCCACCCATCATATCTAGCATGGCTTGAGAGTTGGAGATGTACATTCCTTATCTGCAGGTAGTGAGCATTGCTAGGAGGATCGAGAGTATGCTCGCTAGGGAGCGAGAGGAGAGGGAGGCCAAGAGGTCTCGAGAGTCGGGCCACTACTCTGGTGCCCGTACCCCAGCGGCAGGTCATCATGGTAGGGGTTATATGGTCCACCCAGTTCATTCATCTCTTCCAGCAGCCAGCGGTACCCCATCTCCACCCAGGCCTCGGGAGCCTTATTATGCACCTCCAGTTTCTAGCGCGCCTCCTGCGCGGGGTGCTTTCAGAGATCAGTCTAGCAGACCTGGCCCTAGCCAGTCACAGCCATCACGTCCTCCCAGAGCTTGTTTCGATTGTGGTGATACACACCATATGGTTAGGGACTGCCCCAGACTTATTAGGGGTGCATCTTCACAGAATTTTCAGCCACAACGTGCTCAGCAGGGTTCTCAGGCCATGATCACAGCTCTAGCTGCTACCCCCACCTGCCCAGCCAGCTAGGGGCGGAGGTCGGGGAGGTAGAGGTCGCCCTCGAGGGGGAGGCCAGGCCAGATATTATGTTATTCCTGCTCGTACCGAGGTTGTTGCCTCCGATTCTGTCATTACAGGTATTATACTGGTTTGTCACCGAGATGCATCGGTTCTATTCGATCCAGGCTCCACGTATTCTTATGTGTCTTCTTATTTTTCTCCGTATTTGGGTATATCCCGAGATTCTTTGGGTTCTCCTGTTTATATTTCTACTCTTGTGGGAGATTCTCTTGTTGTGGACCGCGTTTATCGGTCGTGTTTGGTTACTATCGTGGTTTTGAGATCAGTGCGGATTTATTGTTACTCGATATGGTGGATTTCGATATTATCTTGGGCATGGATTGGTTGTCTCCCCATTATGCTATTCTTGATTGTCACGCCAAGACCGTGACGCTGGCTATGCCAAGTATTCCGCGTGTTGAGTGGAGTGGTACTTTATATCACACTCCCAGTAGAGTTATCTCTTTCCTTAGAGCTCAGCGTATGGTTGAGAAGGGGTGTGCCACATATTTGGCTTATGTGAGAGATGTCAGTGTTGATACCCCTTCTGTTGATTCAGTTCCAGTGGTACGGGATTATCCCGATGTGTTTCCAGCTGATCTTCCGGGCATGCCGCCCGATAGAGACATTGATTTTGGCATTGATTTGCACTCAGTCCATTTCCATTCCTCCTTACTGTATAGCTCCTCCTGAATTGAAGGAGTTAAAGGATCAGTTACAAGAATTGCTTGATAAGGTTTTTATTCGACCCAATGTTTCACCTTGGGGTGCTCCTATCTTATTTGTGAAGAAGAAATATGGTTCTATGCGTATGTGTATTGATTATCGCCAGCTGAACAGGGTTACAGTGAAGAACCGTTATCCCTTGCCTTGTATTGATGATCTATTTGACTAGCTTCGGGGCGCACATGTATTTTCTAAGATTGATTTGCGCTCAGGTTACCATCAGTTGAAGATTCGGGAGCCGGATATCCCGAAGACTGCTTTCAGGACTCGGTATGGCCATTACGAGTTTCTAGTTATGTCGTTCGGGCTGACTAATGCCCCAGCAACATTTATCCATTTTATGCACAGTGTGTTCAGGCCATATCTCGACTCGTTCGTCATTGTTTTCATATATAATATTCTTGTTTACTCCCGGAGTCGGGAAGATCATGAGCAGCACCTGAGGACAGTGCTTCAGACCTTGAGAGAGAAGAAGTTGTATGCAAAGTTCTCAAAATGTGAGTTTTGGTTGAGTTCTGTGGCATTCTTAGGCCACGTGGTATCGAGTGAGGGCATTCGAGTGGATCCGAAGAAGGTAGAGGTCGTGCAGAGTTAGCCCAGGCCGTCCTCAATTACATAGATCCGTAATTTCCTTGGCTTGGAAAGTTACTACCGCCGTTTTGTGGAGGGATTTTCCTCGATTGCATCCCCTATGACTAGATTGACCCAGAAGGGTGTTCCATTTCAGTGGGCAGAGGAGTGTGAGGTGAGCTTTCAGAAGCTCAAAACAGCTTTGACTACAACCCCAATCTTGATCTTGCCTACTGGTTCGGGGTCTTATATAGTTTATTGTGATGCCTCGCGAGTTGGTCTTGGAGCAGTGTTGATGCAGGACGGTAGGGCGATTGCCTACGCGTCTAGACAATTAAAGATACATGAGAAGAATTACCATGTCCATGACCTTGAGTTAGCTGCCATTGTTCACACCTTGAAGATCTGGCGTCATTATTTGTACGGCTTGCCTTGTGAGATTTATACTGACCACCGGAGTTTGCATCACATATTCAGGCAGAATGATCTAAATTTGCGCCAGCGTAGATGGTTAGAGTTGCTAAAGGACTATGACATCACTATATTATACCACCCGGGGAAGGCCAATGTGGTGGCCGATGCCTTGAGTCACCGGCGGAGAGTTTGGGGAGTTTGGCATACCTTCCTGCAGCCGAGAGGCCTCTAGCCTTAGATGTTCGTCCTTAGCCAATCAGTTCATGAGATTAGATCTTTCTGAGCCTTGCCGTGTATTGGCTTGTGTGGTTTCTCGGTCTTTCTTATTCGATCGTATCAGGGAGCGACAATATGATGATCCTCGTTTACTTGTCCTCAAGGACACGGTCTAGCACGGTGATACCAGAGATGTGACCATTGGATATGACGGGGTATTGAGGATGTAGGGTCAGATTTGTGTGCCCAATGTTGATGGGCTTCGGGAGTTGATTTTAGCAGAGGCCCATAGTTCGCGGTATTCCCTCCATCCGGGTACTGCGAAGATGTATCAGGATTTGAGGCAGCACTATTGGTGGCGAAGAATGAAGAAGGATATAGCAGAGTTTGTAGTCAAGTGTCTCAACTGTCAGCATGTCAAATGTGAGCATTAGAGACCGGGAGGGTTACTTCAGCAAATTGAGCTTCTAGAGTGGAAGTGAGAGCGGATCACCATGGACTTTGTGGTTGAACTACCTAGGACTTTGAGGAAGCATGATGCTATTTGGGTGATTGTGGATCGGTTGACCAAATCATCCCATTTCATTCTAGTACTGAATACTTGTTCATCGGAGCGGTTGGTGGAGATTTATATTCAGGAGATCGTTCAATTGCATGGTATCCCAGTTTCTATTATTTCAGACAGAGGTACTCAGTTCTCTTCACAGTTCCGGAGAGCCGTTCAACAGGAGTTAGGTACCAGGGTGGAGTTGAGCACAACATTTCACCCCCATACAGACGGACAGTCCGAGGCGCACTATTCAGATTCTTGAGGATATGCTCCGTGCGTGTGTCATTGAGTTTGGAGGGTCTTGGGATCAGTTCTTACCATTGGCGGAGTTTGCTTACAACAATAGTTAGCAATCCAACATTCAGATGGCGCCGTATGAGGCTTTATATGGTAGGAGGTGCAGATCTCCGGTGGGTTGGTTCGAGCCGGGTGAGGCTAGGCTATTGGGGACAGAGTTGGTTCAGGATGCATTAGAGAAGGTCAAGGTGATTCAAGAAAGACTTCGTACAGCCCAGTCCAGACAGAAGAGTTACGCGGACCGAAAGGTTCGTGATGTTTCATATATGGTCGGAGAGCGGGTTCTGCTTCGGGTTTCACCTATGAAGGGCGTTATGAGATTTGGGAAGAAAGGGAAGTTGAATCTGAGGTTTATTGGCCCTTTCAAGATATTGAGGCGTGTTGGGGAGGTTGCTTATGAGCTTGCCTTACCTCCCAGCTTGACAAGAGTTCATCCGGTATTTCATGTTTCGATGCTCCGGAGGTATCACGACGACCCGTCCCATGTCTTGGATTTCAGCTCAGTCCAATTGGACAAGGATCTATCATACGTTGAGGAGCCTGTAGCTATATTGGATATGCAGATCAAAAAGCTCAAGTCGAAGAACATTGCTTCAGTAAAGGTCCAGTAACGGGGTCATCGGCCGAGGAGGCGACCTGGGAGACCGAGCAGGATATACGCAACAGTTACCCTCATCTGTTCACTACTTCAGGTATGTCCTTATGCTCGTTCGAGGACGAACGAATTTTTAAGTGTAGGAGAATGTGACGACCCGACCGGTCGTCTTAAGGATTAACGCCCTTCCCCTGTTAACTGTTTTCTCAAGTCTATTTCTGCTTAATTGAATTGTCGGGACGTTCGGTTTTGAGTTTCAGAGAGTTTTGGGACATTTAGTCCCTAAATGAGCGCTTAAGTGTTGGAAAATTGCCCGTAGTTGGAGCAGTGTGAAGACGGCCTCGGAGTGGAAATCTGATGGTTTCGTTAGCTCTGTTAGGTGATTTCGGGGTTGGGAACGTGTTTAGAATGTATTTTGGAAGTCCGTAGCTCATTTAGGCTTGAAATGCCGAAGTTTGAATTTTTGGAGTTTCCGGTGCGATAGTGAATTTTTGATCAGAGGGTTGGAATGGAATTCCGGAAATTACAGTAGTTCCGTCATGTCATTTGGGATGTGTGTGCAAAATTTGAGGTCATTCGGATAAGTTTAGACGTATTTCGGCGTCGGATGTGAATTCTAGAATTTTCTTAAGCTCTTAGGCTTGAATTTATGCATATTTGATTATTTTGATGTTATGATACGTGTTTTTAAGGCTCGACCTAGTTCAAATAAGTTGTTAAGGTTGGTTGGTGGTTTTGGTTGAGGTCCGGGGGGGGGGGGCTCGGGGTTGTTTCGGATGCTTAACGGGTGAAGTTGGGAAATTGTTGATGCTGAACCAGGCACCTTCTGGTGTCTTCGCACCTGCGAAGGTTTTTCCGCAGGTGCGGCCTCGCAGGCGCGGTGGCCTTGATCGTAGGTGCGATAGGGGAGTCTTGGGCCGGTGGTCGCAGGTGCGACCTGGGTTCCGCAGGTGCGGGATCGCAGGCGTGACCAAACGATCGCAGGTGCGGCCCCTGTGCATTTAAGTGACTTCCGCACCTGCGATGCTTTTTCCGCAGGTGCGGCACCGCAGGTGCGATTTTCCTGGGCATTTTGTTCCAAAGATCCGAGAGTTGGGTTCATAATTCCAAAAATCGTGTGAGGGCTCTAGGATTGGCGATTTTCTGGGGATTTCAAGGAGAAGGATCATAGGTAATATTTCCTAATCCTAATTCATTGTTAAACCATTAATTCCCGTTGTTTTCTTTAGTTTAATTATCAAAAATGGGGGAAAATCCATAGGAAGGGGTGAGATATTTCTCAAATCAGAAATTATGGAAATTTTGAGGTTTTTGGCATCAGATTTCGATTGCTTCTGGTTAAATGAGTTCGTGAGTGAATGGGTGTCCGAAAAATATGACTTTTACCCGATTCCGAGTCGTGGGCCCGAGGGGTGTTTTTGGTCATTTTACATAATTTCGCGCCTTAGCCTGAATTAAACAGTATAATCTGTTGCATGAGATGTTATTTATGATACGTAATTGAATTGTATAGATTTGGGCCTCGGATACTCGTGGCAAACGTGTGATTTCAAGTTGATTTTGAGCCGGTTCGAGGTAAGTGGCTTGTCTATCTTTGTGTGGGGGACCTTTTCCCTTAGGTTGTGATATTTGGTAACTGAATGCCTTGTACGTGAGGTGACGAGCGCGTACTTGTGCTAATTGTTGAAAATCCGGTTTTACTTTAAATATTTAGACTGAGTTTCTTTCTTACATGTTTTATTCTAATTGTAACTATGGCCTATGTTAGCTTAGAAAATCATGCCTAGTTTCCTGAATTGCCTATTTGCATAAATTGCCTTAATTGCATTACGTGAAGTATGTTAGACCATAATTACACGTTGCCTTGTATTTTATGCACTCTAATCCTAAACATTTTCTTGTTATGGCTGTGTATTTACTTTGGGACTACGGGACGATATCCCGGGAGATCCGCCTGCATATTTACTTTGGGACTACGGGACGGTATCTCGGGAGATCCTCCTGCATATTTACTTTGGGACTACGGGATGGTATCCCGGGAGATCCCCCTGCATATTTACTTTGGGACTACGGGACGGTATCCTGGGAAATCCCCCTACACATTGATAGTTTGAGTACGGGACGGTATCCCGGGAGATCCTTCGGATATACATATGATGGACTACGGGACGGTTTCCTGGGAGATCCTTCGGAAATACATATGATGGACTACAGGAAGGTATTTCGGGAGATCCACCGGACAATTGAGAAAAGGACTACAGGACGGTATCCTGGGAGATCCTCATTGTTACCATTGTTAGTATGATGTACATATTCCGGGTTTTACTTTGTTCTTATGTTTAGTTATTACCTTGTTTGACCTGTCTTAATTCACTGTTGTATTCATTATTACTGTCTGTTTTCATACTATAAATCCATATTATATTGTTTGACCTTAGTAGGGCCCTGACCTTCCTCGTCACTACCCGACTGAGGTTAGGTTTGACACTTACTGAGTACCGCTGTGGTGTACCCATGCCCTTTCCTGCGCATATTTTTCATGTGCAGATCCAGGTACGTCCACTCAGGCGCACTATCCTCGAGGTTGAGATATACATCAGAGACTTCAAGGTACATCTGCCGCGTCCGCAGACCAGGATTCTCTATCTTATTCCAGCTTTTTGTGTAAAGTTTGTCCCTCCTTACACTTGTATAGACATTCTGGAGTTAGAGCAGTGTATTATGTTCTGTTAGCATGTGGTTCCCGTGAGTTTTCGGGTTTTGGGGTGATGTTGTAGATTGCCATAGTATTTTGAGTTGTATATGCCAAGTGGAGTTTAAGTATAGTCTTTCTCTTAGAGTATTCAACTTTCTTTTATTTGATTACTTCCGCAATTATGTTGTTATTCCGCATTGTTAGGCTTACCTAGTTATAGGGACTAGGTGCCGTCACGACATGTTCATGGAGAGCGAACTGGGGTCGTGACATATAGCATAAGGGTATTTTCGTCCAGTTAGGTAAAAATTCATTAAACTAATGGCTAAAGAATAAATACATTTAAAACACTGGCTTTAAAATAAAGACATCTTCTATTAGTGGCTATTTGTACACATCGCCCACACTCTCACGGTTGGAATGGATAAGAGAAAATTAAGAATAGAAGAAAACTATTTACTGGAAAAAATATTCTAATAGAAATTTAGTAAAAAAATTTACCGGAAAACATCATCCAAACCGGAGATTCTCACGGTTGGATTAAGAGTTCATGAAAAGAGTTCATGTCTTACGTATGAAATCAATTTTAAAGATTGTTTTTAATAACCAATTCTTCAAGCCGAAGATTTAAAATTCAACCTAATTTTACCTACACACTATTAAATCGATTGAGAATAATAAATGATTCATTGAGAAGTTGAGATTAATAAATGATTAATTGAAAAGCTAAATAGTTGAAAATAATAAATGATTCATTGAGAAGCTTAATAGTTGGCATGAGAACCTACCAATCAGATACTTTTTGGAATGGAGAAGAATTTTTTTTTTTTGTGATTTTACTGAAAAAATTCATTGAGAAGCTATAAAGTAAAATTTTTTACTTCAAAACCATATCCAAACCAGATATTCTCACGGTTGGAATGGATAGAGAAAATTAAGAAAAATATTTACTGGAAAAAATATTAAACTGGAAAAAAAATTACTAGAAAAAATATTCTAATAGAAATTTAGTAAAAACTAGAAAAAATTACTGGAAAACATTATCCAAACTGGATATTCTCATGGTTGGATGAAAAGTTCATGAAAAGAATTTTTGGGTAAACTAAATGGATACATTGAAGAATGTAAAGTCATCTTTGAGGAGTGTAAATGGTTCATTGAAGATTGTGATACAATTAATAAGGAAAAAACTAACCCTAACCCTAGAAATATTCAAATAACTATACTATAAATACAACTACATTATTAATCTCATCATTCAAATTATCTATTCTAATTCATGATTCTATCAAAATAACAATGGATAGAACCCCTACTAAGAAAGTTATCAATGGACCTCTTCATAGTTCACCCACTAACGAGAACATCCTCTACCAAGATGTAAGAAACAAGTTGAAAAATCTTAAGACAGAGACAAACCTACTGATGCTTAGGTTGACAAGGAAAATTGGAGCAGACTATGTGAAAAGGCTTCTTCTTGATTCATACCCTCTCACTTCCTGTTATGATATGCTTGAGGAATTGCTCGTTGAGCAGGATGAAGAACCTGATACTCCTATTATCGTAATAAGCAGTGACACCGAAGCCGCTTCTAAGGCTTCAAAATCTGTTAATCAAAAGACTGAGTAGAGTAGTAAAAGATTTGAGTTTTTAATTTATTTTTGTTATGCATGCAATGTTGTTAGCATTGTATGCTAAAAGTATCTTCCAAATATTATTTGGAATATGTTGAAAAGTATTTCAATTAATCAATGAAAATGTCTATTTAGTATTTCTTCTGCTTCCTTTACTTTTGGTTCTTATTTTTTGATACATGTTTTAAAATATTTTTGATTTCCTTATTCCCTAGTTCCAAATATTCTCGAGCCAAAAGAAATGCCTTTTTTTGAGGTATAAATATGGTCACTTTGCCTATCTATAACAATATTAAAATTATCACTCTAATATTAAAAGAATAAATTAAAGAAGAATAGCTAGAAAAGAAATACTGATAGTGTAGGTAAAATATTTATTTCATTAAATTAATGAAAAAATTAAGGGATATCTCAATGTGCATAATTCAACTTCAGAAGTTTTCATTCAGAAAATTAGAACTAGCACAAAAATTAAAGAGTATTTTGCAAAATCTTAGCTCACGTTTAATATGTTTGCCTAACGGGCAAATTAACTCAAATTTATGTGATAGCATATGGATAACATGCAATGATATCAGTTTGATTTATGTACAAAGAAACTATAATTCAAAAGTTAATTATCAAACAAAGATCACACCAAAAGTTAAAAATGATCGAAATGCTAAAGAAGTCACAAAATTAGAACTTCATAGATAATGAAGAAAGTAAACATAAGATAATCATGCCCAACTTCATTACAATACTTAATATTCAAAATTAAAAACAAAGGGAAAAATTCTTGCACACCAAAGAGAAATAATAAACATTTTAATTTTCTAATACAAGATAACATAAGAACTAAAATTGACATAATTACTTTCCAACATTTTCAGACAGCTTCAACCCAATAAATATGATCGTTAATATAGTAGATGAAATAGCACTTGTTGCACTTTCATTTGTTACCATTTCTTCACTTTCTTCGATGGTCGAGCTTGAAGATGACTCTTTCTGTGAAAAACTTGTTTTTTGAAATTTGTTGAAGGCTTCTAAGCCTTCATCATAATATTGAAAAGCATGAAAGTAGCTACCCTCGATTCCAACAAGCATCTTAACACACTCAAACCAATATTTGTATATTCCCGGCTTCTTACAACAAAAAACAACAAACACCGTAGATTTGAGTTTTTGTTTACCTTCGGCAGATTTTTCATAGACATCGAATGTCGATATGGCCGCATCGTGAGACTTGAAAGACTGAAAGATGATACGCTTAACCCCGATAATCATAGGAGAACATTCACTCCATGAGTAGTATATTCCTGGCCTTTTACCAGAAAATACAACGTATATTTTTGAAGCACTATTCTTCTTCGAATGCATCCTTAATCTATTAACTCACACTTAGAAGAGGATAGGAGTTTAAATGAAGGTTTGGTTAAGTATGTTTTCGGCCAAAAATGATTTGTTTAAGTAGAGTTTCGGTCATCTAGGTTTGTTTAAATAGTAGGACTTTGAAGACCTTATTATACTAAAAAAATATACAAAATACATATACGAAATGCACAATCAAATACATGTATATAGATGAATTATTTCGAATTATATGGGTGTATACTACTAAAAAAATAAGGCTGAAAATACAAAAAAATAATAAAGAAAAGCAACCTTTGAGATCTTCCATGCATTGGAAAGACAAATATTAAATGGTGGGAGAGAAATATTCAAAATTAATTGAAAGGGCATTTTTGGTATAGAAATACGCCTGAAACCCTAATTGGCCCGTAAAATTACCTTAATGACCCCATTTGGGTCAATCTGGCCAAAAACGGTGTGGACAAAAGGATTTTTTTGTTAGAAATAGTATACGGAGGTTGTATATAAAATTTGAAGTCATTATGGAGATTTGGACTGGTTTTGAACAAGATTGCAACTGAAAATCGTGGACGAAGTTCGTCTACAGACGCTTGTATAAATGTGTATAAAAGTGTATAAGATGTGTTTAACACTCATATACACTATTATACAAGATTATACATACTTATACAAAAAATCGACTTCGTTTTCTTCCTTGCGTCTTCTCTGAAATTTAATTTAAATCTTGCTCAAATCTACTCCAAATTGAAACTTTGAACTTCTTTTGATATTTTCAATCAATTGGAACAACACCCAATACAAAAAACTAAAAAAGAAAAACATTTTCGAAAACATACAATCCCTTGAAGCATATATCGAGGATGTGAGAAGAAGAGAGCGAAAATAATATTGTAAGAACACAAATTTAATTCCGTAGCTTTTAGAAGAAATGATTGTAAGAACACATATTTCGATTTTGGTAGTGCTTTCAAAATATGTACAATATAGGTTAGGATGGGTAAACCTTAAAAACATGGGTCATTTTTTGTTATGGTGTGAAGTCATGTGTATAGAGATTAGGGGATTTTGCATCCGTACCCGTTTTTTGTACTACGTTTTAACTTATACCCGCTTTATAAAAAAATGGTATCCGTACCTGCTTTTGCGCATAACTTCAACATGCGGGGCTGAAGTAGCAAAGGCAATCACGCAAAACTTCAGCATTCTAGTAGACGAGCATGAAGTAACTTGCGAACTTCAGCTCTAGAGCTGAAGTTTTTGTCTTTGTAGCTGGGGAACTTCAACATACGGGGCTGAAGTTCTCCAGTTATAAAGACAAAACTTCAGCATACGGGGCTGAAGTTCCCCCAATTACTCTAGAGCTGAAGTTTTGCCTTTGTAACCGGGGGCTGAAGTTCCCCAGTTATAAAGACAAAAACTTCAGCATACGAGGCTGAAGTTCCCCAGTTGGCTGAAGTTCCCCAGTTATAAAGACAAAAACTTCAGCATACGAGGCTGAAGTTCCCCAGTTGGCTGAAGTTCCCCAGTTATAAAGACAAAACCTTCAGCATACTGGGGTGAAGTTCCCTAGTTTACAAAGACAAAACTTCAGCTCTAGAGCTGAAGTTTTGTCTTTGTAATTGTCCTTATTACCTGGGAACTTCAGCTCTAAAGCTGAAGTTTGTAACTGGGATAGAGCTGAAGTTTTGTCTTTATAACTGGGGAACTTTAGCCTCGTATGCTGAAGTTTTGTCTTTGTAACTGAAGAACTTCAGCCCCGTATGCTGAAGTTTTGTCTTTATAACTGGCGAACTTCAGTTTAACTGGTGAACTTCAGCTCAGCGAGGGAAAGAGAGCTGAAGTTATTTAAAAATTAGGTACAAGTTAAATATTTTAAAAAAAATGGGTATAGGTTAAATGGGGACGACCAAATAAGGTGTCCCGCGCAATTTTTACTAGAAGAAATTACCAAACGTCTAGCATTCCCTCACGCTTGGTGCCAATGAGGTTTTTATTTGAGAGAAAAAAGAAGATTCGCAGATTTGTCGACATCAAGTTCGTAAAAAGAACCAAATTCTTGTTGGCGATTATTTATGATGGTCAGATACTTTCAAAGAAAATGAGGAAATAAATCCGACGAGGAGTATAAGATAATTTTGTATTATTTTCTATATATTCTTAATTATTCCACAGTCAAGTCTACATAAAATAATGTACCACATGTAAAACTGAAAAAGAAAAAGAGTTTAAATTGCTTTCCGATAGCGTCCCAAATTCAAAATTTCAGAAGGTGGGAAAACTCAAATCACTTTCCCAGATCCGGCCAACAATCAGAAGCTCCATTCTCCAAACCCCCTACCCCCACCGGTGCACACTTTCAAAATTACACCACATACCACTTCTCCGGTTCACTTCCGGTGACCGTAAAGTCCACTAAATCTGTAAACTGACAACAGCAATGGCCGAAACCCTAAGCCCTAATACCAAACAGAAAGGCCCATTTTCTCCGACAAAATTTGTCTTGGGCTCTAATGATGACAAGCTTGAACGTGCTCGAGCACGCGCCGCCCGTGCTGCCGTCATCCGTCGCAAACCTCTCCCTGTCCCGCCTCCGTCATCTACTTGTCTTGACGAGCAGCAGATTCTTGAACTCTTCCAGAATTGCATCAAACTCGCCAGTGAAAATGTCTCACTTCTTCTAAGTTTTGTTCACATTTCCTTGTAGATGAATATTCGTTTTTGACTTTTATTTCTACTTGGAAACAGAAAATTAATCAGAAGAATACTTGGGAGCTAGGTTTGATTGATCACCTATGCGAAATCGTTAAAGTTGAACAAGAGAATGATTCTGAGACCAACTTTCAGAAGGTAGCTTTTTGATCTTATCACGCAGATACAATTTTCTTAGTTCTGGTTATTCCACTAATGTTTTTTTTTTGGGTGTGTGGGTGGGGGGAGAGGGTGGATGGGAGTGTTTAAAGTTTCAAACTTAAGTATGAATGCACACTTAGTTAGATATGTTTCTACGATGTTCCACTGAATTTCGTGCACAAGCAATGATGATGGCCGATGGATATGGTGCCATCCTATTGCACTTTGTAACATATAAAATGCAAACCACGGCGTGCTAATCTTAAAATCATAACTTTCTCATGTTGCAGGCAAAAATACTATGCTGACATGTTTGTTTGCTATTTGTGATTTTATGATTTTAGGCTAGTTGTACCCTTGAGGCTGGAGTTAAGATTTACTCAATGAGGGTGGACTCAGTACATTCAGAGGCATATAAAGTTCTTGGAGGAATCAATCGTGTTGGTAAAGGAAATGATCAGGGTATGTTTTGTTTTTGTGCATACAATGAACTCTCTATCAGGTTTTTAGCAGGGTACTGCCTTGTAAGAATAATTCTACGTCATTGGTAGCTTTCTTTAAGCTTAATTTTTTTTTTAATGTTTATTATTTTTCCAAATTAGTTCTCTTTCTAGTTTGAATCTTCCCTGAAGAATACTTCGTGAATCAAAATTTAGTTTCTCTTTATCTTCTCTTTTTAAATCCTGTGCCTTATCATGCCAAGGCATTCAAAATATTGGAATGACTCCTTATCATTTTGATCTAATTATTTTATGCTTCCAAACCTTTCTCGACATTACTCTCTCTCTCTCTCTCTCTCTCTCTCTCCCTATTTGCCTTCTTCTTAGGTGTGTGCTGAATGTTTGCGGGGTTACGCAGACTCTTGGTGCATTTATTCTTCTCTCTTAATAATTAATATTTTGCTTGTTTGCCAGATCCTGTTGTAGAGGATGCCAATGCTGAAAATGACCAGGAGGAAGGTCATCCCAGAGAAGAGCAAGAAAAAAAGGTTAATACTTAACATTCTTCCTCTCTTTATGACAAACACAAAATGATTTCTTGTTCCTAAACTAATTTGAGTGACAATTGCAGTTATCACCTTTATCAACACTAGAGTCATCATTCGATTCTATCAATGTGAAGAAATTTGATGGTATACATGCTTCTTATCTTTGATATTTTTATTCTTTGGCTGAATTTATCCTTTTTCACTTTATAAACAGTTAATTTCTCTATTTTGCAGCCGCTTTTTCTGTTGACCCTCTTTATCATCAGACATCAGCTCAGTTTGATGAAGGTGGTGCAAAGGGTCTTTTGTTGAATAACCTAGGAATCTATGGTACTTGCAGTGTCCTTTTCGATTCATGCGAGATACCTGGGATGTCAATACCAGAAGCAATTCAGAATGATAGAACAGATTCCATTGATATATGTTTTGCTAAAGGTTTGTGGCTTTGGACTTATACGTGGTTTTGGGTTCTTTTTGTATTTAGATGCTGGAAGTTCCACTGTGTGTGGGCCACTATCAATTGATTGTTATAAACTTTTTCTGTTAGTATAGATTGTGTTGAAGAAATGGTATTGAATATGCCCAAGAAGGACGAGATATCACCGAGTCTGAGTCATATGATTTGTCAATTCAGTGGAGAGATGCAGGTGCCAGCTGAAACAGATTTTTCTGGCCAGCTTTCACCAGAACAAACTTCTGAAACGTTTGGCCTAGATGTGGATGATGATGGTGCATTTGACAATTGTGGAGCCTGGCCAATGGATCATGATGATGGAATAGATGTGGCAGAGCAAGGCTCTCACGATGTTGATCAAATTTCATCAAGCCAACAGGAGGTGGCAAACACACTTATTTGTTGCTGCCTTCAACACTAATTTGTAGTTGAGGCCTTTGAAAAGAGAACAATTGAAATCTGGTATTTCTTTGGGCTTTGTCTTGCAGGGAAGCGAACCATTTACTTTTCCTGATGCTGAGGATGATGACAGATCTGAGAGAGTTGATGATTACTTGTTTTTAAGTTTAGGATTTTCTTCGAAGCACAATTCCTGGGCTGGTCCTGATCATTGGAAGTATCGGAAGGTGAAAGGTAAGCTTTGTTAGGACTTCCAAAAGGAATTTTAACTTTTTCATCTCTCCTATCATGGTAGATATCTCTAGCGGTTTAAGTTTCTTTGGTGAGTAATAACTCATCACATTCAGTCTCAGAGGAGCCTTGCAAGGAAGATGGATCACCAGTAAAGACTAAGAAAACAAAGAGCAGAAAAGCAGAACCTGAAATTTCTTTCACAAACGCATTGGACACTGATCTATCGCATGTCTTTGCTCCTCCAAAGAATCCCAAGTTACTACTCCTTCCAGCAAATAGAACACCATGTAACAGATTACTTCCAGAAGATTGTCATTATCAACCTGAGAATCTTGTGAAGCTGTTTCTCCGACCCAATGTCACGGTAAACTCTAGTTACTTTGATGAGTTTGTTATCTGCTGATTACCTTAAAATTTTTCTGATTGCCCATATTTTCTTGCCTTAGTGCCTCGGAAGGAAAGGAAAGAAAGTACCAGGTAAGATAACTTTTATGCCCATCTGTTGTTAAACTTTTGTACTTTGATGTAATTAAGGACATGTATAACATTTATGGTAATAGATTTTGTTGCAACGAATTGATTTCATACTGCAAATGTTGAATCTTGATTCAGATATAGTTACGACCCAAAATCCCAAGTGCCGTGATGACGCCTATCATGATACTAGACAAGCCGACAACTCACACATATCAACATTTTGAGATTTAAAATATACGGAAATAAGCTTAAGTAAAAGTCTCATAAAACTGAATGAAAACGTCACAGCTCGATACAAAATTTCCCGAAACCCGAGTGTCACTGAGTACATGAACGTCTATACAAATATATAGTCTAATACACAGTCTAAGAAAATAGAACTCAACAAGTAAAATTGAGGGATAGGGGAGGAGGGTCAAGGTCTACGGACGCCAAAGCAGCTACTTCGATAGTCTCCGAACGGCTGAAAACTCCGAGATCAACAACCACTGTGTCCGGAAACACCTGGATCTGCACACGAAGTGCAGGGTGTAGCGTGAGTACAACCAACTCAATAAGTAACAAGTCTAATAATTGAACTGAAAGTAGTGATGAGTCCGAACAATACAGACCAACTACATAATTAAACAGTACAGAAATTTACAGAACACATGACAATTATATCTCAGAGAAACTTATAATTTACAGGTACCAATACAAGAATGTAGACATGCTTCCAGGTTTAGCAATTAAACTCAGAATAGATAAAATATGTCAAGTCTGAATGATATGAGAAATATGACATCTGTATATCTACAAGCCAATATGCATATGGTATGTGATGCAACACAATGAAAGCCTCGCATACTCACACTCTCGGAGTACTCAACCTGACGGTCTCAATTCTCACTCATCACTTTCAATCACTCAACACTGTACATGGCAGATCCAACCCGAATCAAATTTCGTGAATCAATAGCAACTGCGCTCACTGTGTGTGTGCAGACTCCGGAAGGGCAGATCCAACCCAAGCGCTATAATAAGCCAATCATGGCATGAATCAATAAAGCCTGCTGCGGCGTGCTACGCGATCCCATAAATACTACTCAGAAACAGGCCCTCGGCCTCACTCAGTCGTCAATCTCTTCAGTCTCTCGGGCTCACAAAACTCATGATAAGTAGCCCAAATCAATGATACATGATGTGACAATGTATGGTAACAAAGGCTGAGATATGATACGCAATGATGAATGCAGCTGAGTACATAACTGCAATTAAGCCAGTGTTGTGAAGAGCGTGAAGCGAGTAAAAGCTACAAGTCCCTTTTCGCTTAAAGCGAGAAGCGAGAAGCAAATCGCTCGCTTTTTTGAAGTGAAGCAAAATTTAAAAAAAAAATTAAAATAAATACTGCATAGACAACACATGTAGCTATAAGCAAATGTTCAATACTTCAACGTAAAAACTAAAGAGTATCATCAATTAAAGCATAAAATGAGCATCCTATTCTTCTACAAGATTGTCAAATTCTTGTATTCTACTATCATTATTATACTGCTTCTTTTCCCTTCCTTTGTGAGCTTGAAGTTGAGGTACTCCCCCTTAAACCATAAATCCTCTCCCCAATTTCACGCGCCTCCCCAACATCACCCAAGTGAAATCAGAAGTTTCCTCAAATACTTCTTCGTCTGCATGAACTTCCGGGACTCCAGTTAGCCATTCATTAGCATCATCGATGTTGTCCAAACTAATTTGATCAATTACATGGCGAGCGTTGTAACGATGCCTCAATGTTCTATTGTACTTAATGAAGACTGGATCATTGAGACACTTCAAGGTTAGTTTGTTCCTCTTTTTGGTATGAATCTGCAAATAATAAGTAATTAGTAAGATTGGGACATTTAAGATATAATTTAATTTTCTTCTTAGTTCTTACATGTTCAAACATGCTCCAATTCCTTTTGCACCCGGATGAGCTACACGTTAGACTTAGAACATTGATGGTAAACTTTTGTAATTTTGGAGTGGAATGGCCATATTGCTTCCATCATTCAACTGTAGAAGTAGAACAAACATTCAAAACATAATATTTATAAAGAAATAACTTATTAACTATAAAGCAACATATAAGCACTCGCTCACCTGATGACTCCATCTTTCTTTGTCTAATAGCCATGTTCTTTCCAAAAAGTTGCTCAGCATTCCTATAATATATTAAATTGTTCTGTTATTTTATCTTGTACGGATTCTTCAAGTATCAACTTTTCTATACATTCAATGTATCCACTCCACAATTCTCCATCTCCTATAATCCTCTCTTCATTGTCATAAAATAGTTTCGGGTTCAAAACAAGTCCAGCCGCTCCACCTTTTATTTATGATCTCATAGACTTATATTTTGTTGATCATTGAAAGAGTCTCGAATAGTCTCCTTTGCTCTATCCATTGAGCCTCGTAAAGTTTGCCCATCGGTAGTCTTTGCTCCCCACCCACCAAATGAAGCACTTTAACTAAAAGACCACCAATCTTCAATGCAGGAACCACATTGTTCCAGAATGAAATAGAAAGCATAATATCTGCACTCGAGCTTCCTTTCCGTAGGCACTGTTAGTATACTCATATGAAACAAATAACTTCTTCAAATTGCTTTTTTGCTCATACATCCTATGCAAAGTCAAGAAAGCGGTAGCAAATCTGTCTTTGCAGATTTCACCAAGCTTCTTTATTCAGTAAATCTCTTCATCATATTCAATAACAAAGACCTTTGAAAAATATAGGAATGCACTCTATTTGCCTGATTAAAGACTGAACTGAAGCGTCTTTCCTTGAAAATATCACCGAAGATCAAATTAATGCAATGTGCTGCACATGGAGTCCAATAAATATGCGGGTACCCTACAGACATCAAATCACCAGCTTTAACATTTTCACTGGCGTTGTCTGTGACAACTTGAACAACATTTTCTGCTCCAATAGAGTCTATTGTACTGTTGAACAAGGAGTACATTTTGGTTGAACCAGTAGAAGAGTCGCTTGCATCAACAGACTCAAGAAACAAGCTTCCCTTAGGATAATTCACCAAGATATTGATGATCATTTTTCCATTTCTTGCCGTCCACTTATCCATCATAATGGAACGACCAAACTTGTTCCATTCTACTTTGTGCTCCTCCACGATTTTGTTAGTCACCTCCACCTCTTTTTGAGATATGGACCTCTAACTTCATGATAAGTTGGAGGCTTTATTCCTGGACCATATTGGCCTACGACCTCAACAAAAGCAGAAAAAGTGTCGGTATAATTAACACAATTACAAGGAAGACCTGCATCTTACATCTATCGCGCAAACATTGCAATTGCACGATCCCTCAAAATCGCTTTGGCATTAATTTGAGGATTACCGCTTTTTCCTCCCTTATCTCCTAGTTTTTGCGGGAAGTAACAATCTATAGGACTGTTAGTCTTACTAGTAGATCCACAACTAGAAGACATTGTTTGTATCCTTCCCTGCTTTTGTGATTTTAATGGAAGCGACTAACCATTTTCACCTTCTTCTATTTTATCATATCATCATCAAGATTTTGCAGTTCTTGTTCATGAAGCATTTGAATCTTTAACTCTGTATTTTTTTTGAAGGAATGCTTTAAAATTTTCCTTCACATGCGCCGGAACTTTAGGACAAGATGCGACGTTTGGATCACCAACGATTAGATACGCTTTTTGACGATAGATTCCCCCATTTGAAATCTTGTCATAAAAAAGACATTTAATTGCCATCTTTTTGGTCTCGCTAAATCTTGCAGAATAAGCCCAAGCCAGGTGTTTGCTATCATCTTTTGATGCCATTTAAAAGAACAACCACATAACACATAAGAAAGATAATAAGAACTAAGAATAAAAGATATAAAAAAAATGCAAAATGCAGTAAGTATACGAGAAGAGCAGTATAACTGAAACGAAAAAATGGGCAGCATTTCAATCTTTTTATCACTGAAACAGTGCAAGAAAATGAAGAAGAAAAAGAGGAGGAGAATGAGAAAGAAGAACCGAAGGAAAAAAAAAAATTCGCCAAAATTCGCTGCTATTTGGACGCTGAAACAGTGAAAGAAAAAGGAGGAGGAGGAGGAAGAAAAGGAAGAAGAAATCACATACCTGATACCAAACTTGATGATCTTGAAGTTGAAAAGTGTAGAAAACTTGAATCTAGGTTGCCTCTTTCTTTCTCTGTTTTTGCTGCTCGATGGTGTTAAAAAAAAGATAGTTTTTTTACTTAAATAAGTCGGCAGTCCAATTATAAAGAGAAGCGCTCGCTTCGCATCACTTCATCCCTTCACGCTTTTTTAGGAGTAGCGATGCAAATCTGCTACACTTCAGCTTACAGAAGCGCCAGATGCCTCGCTTCGCGCTTAAAGCGAGGAAGCGCTCGCTTTTTACAACCCTGAATTAAGCAAATAACTCAACAACAAAGAACGACCACTGTGGGTCCCAATAGTACCAACACATAGCCTAAACATGATTTCTAGCATAAATCACAGCTCAAGTGCCCTAACACATAGATTAGAATAATAATAGTAATAATATTCAGATAAGATAGCTACACAGTTCCATGGAATCGACTAAATCACAATTACTACGGTGCACGCCCATACGCCCGTCACCTAGCATGCCCGTCACCTCAACACCAACCACATAGCATGTAATTCCAGGGATTCATACCCTCAGAACTAAGTTTAGAAGTGTTACTTACCTCAAACCCTGCAATCTCTACTCCAACAAGCCCTTGCATTGCGAATCGGCCACTAAATACCTCAAGTCTAGCCTCAAACAATTCAAGCTATAGGAATCAATTCCAAATAAAAATGCCAAGTTCTTGATCAAAAGTCAAAAAGTCAACTTAAAAGTCAACCCCCAAGCCAACGTCTCGAAATTCGATAAAAGAGAACACTCATTCAACTACGAGTCCAGCCATACCAAAATTACTCAAATTCGACATCAAAATCCCGCTCAAATCCCCAAAATTCGAAATGAGAAGTTTCCTCCATTTCCCCTTAAATTTTCAACCCAAATCACCAAAACCAAGTAAGAATCACTTACCCCAATCACTCCCTTGAAAATCTCTCCAAGAATCGCCTAAAACCAAGCTCCCAAAATAAAATTGTGAATTAAACTCAAACCCTCGTTTTTGAGATTTAATATTATGTCTAGAAGTCCTTAATTGCGATCGCGGAAAATGCTTTGCGATCACGAAACACAAACTAAGCTGCCCAAAAATTAAACCTACGCGAACGCGACAATCTTGACGCGAACGCAAAGCACTGCCTTCTCAGACCTACGCGATCGCATCCCTCTTCACGTGATCGCGAAGAACAAAACGCGCAAACTCAGCTCCTGCCTCATTTCCTCTTCGCGAATGCGGCTTAAGCCACACGTTTGCGATTCACTGCTTCACTAACCTACACGATCGCAACCCTCAACTCGCGGACGCGTAGAGTAAAAATCTCAGCTGTCCAAACAAGCCTTCGCGATCGCGGACCTATCCACGCGATCGCATAGAAGTATGCCAGACCTGAACACTAGTAAACTTCAACGGTCTTCCAAGTTCCATTTCACTTCGTTAACCATCCGAAATCCACCTGAAGCTCCCGAGACCCCAACCAAACATACTAACAAATTCTAAACATCACACGAACTTAGTCGAGGCCTTAAATCACATCAAACAACATCAAAAACATGAATCGCACCTCGATCCAAGCCTAATGAACTTATGAACTCCTAACTTCTACATTCGATGCCGAAACCTATCAAATCAAGTCCGATTGATCTCAAATTTTGTACACAAGTCAGAAATGACACCACGAACCTATTCTAACTTTCGAAACCAAAATCCGAGCCCGGTAACCACAAAGTCAACTCTCGGTCAAACTTCTCAATTTTCAAAACTTCTAATTTTCCAACATCCGCTATTTCAAGCCTAAATTAACTACGGACCTCTAAAACACTATCCGGACACACTTCTAAGTCCAAAATCACCCACGGAGCTATTAGAACCCTCAAAACTCCATTCCGGAGCCATTTACACATAAGTCAACATCCGGTTAACCTTTTCAACTTAAGCTTCCAACCTTGAGACTAAGTGTCTCAACTCCTTCCGAAACATCCCCGGAACCGAACCGACTACCCCCACAGGTCACATAACGACAAATGAGCATAAATAAGCAGTAAATGAACAATGAGGTTACAATACTCAAAACGACCGTCCAGGTCGTTACATATACATTTTTGCTTGGTACTCTTGTCTACCAGGACAATAATGTAGATGTGGCTTAGCAAAGATGACAATTCTTTAAGTGCTTTAAATGATTTTATGCTATTGCTTTTGAGTTGAATTTACGAGAGTGCTTACCATGCTATCTTTCCTTAACCCTTCTTCCCCATATACAAACACCCTCTATTGGCTGCTCGACTATTTCCTAGATTGTCTCTGAGTCGAGGGTCTCCCGTAAACAACCTCTCTATTCCTCCGGGTAGGGGTAAGGTCTGCGTACACTCTACCCTCCCCAGACCCCTCTACTGGGATTCTATTGTGTTGTTGTTGTTGTCTTTTATGTTTATAGAAATAGCGTACTCCTGTTACTGCATATTTATTAGTTTTCTTCAGAAATAGGAATGTTTCATATTGTGACAGATGAAACTTTTGTTATTATGTGACTTGACTCGCCTGTTCGTTGGTTAGATGAAGCCGGTCAACAAAGTGAAAATTTTGGAGCTATGCCATCTTGGGATGATAATGGTGGATTTCCTGGAGCTTTTGATGATGCTTTTGATGATGGCAATGCATTTAGTGATGTTGAGGAGTCAAGTACACTTGTCTCTCAACCTCGCCAGGTTTGTTCCTGCTCTCAAATGTTGACCGTACTTATTTGTAGTAATCTAGATTCCTCTAATAGTAACTTAATTGCTATAGGCTAGTGGGGATCTCAAGACTTGATTAGATTAGGTTTGACCTAGAATTAGGAAAGAGATCATTATATTTTATTTTAATGATGAAGTCAATTTCTTGGATGACTAAAGTTGTTAACTGAAGTGAATGAGAACCGTGGGAGACTAGGGTTAAAATTCAACCACATGAAAAAAGGTTTGGTTATTTCTTCCCATTTGCGTAAGCCTTGATGCGTAAAGTTACCCGGTTCATGTGCTGGTGGGAGGTGGTAAGTACCTGGGTAATAGGCGAGGTGTGCACAAGACCAGCGTTTAAAAGAGTTGTTAAAAGCATACTCTAGTTTAGCTCAAATAGAATCGAACCAAAATAGTTGAATGTTGTCCTAATTTGGTGTCGACTTAACACTTAGGCCAACATTAGATAAGGTATGATTTATACAGATTGAGATCTCCTGCAGAACTGTGATCTAAACATTTGAGCAACTTGTTCTGGACTGGTTATGACCAATCTTATGTAATTACCTGGCCCCATTGCTTCAATAACCCTGTTCACTGTTTTTTTATTTTAATGAACTCCACGCCATTGGCTGATCTTTTAATTCTCTGCTATACCCATTTCTTTATTTTTTCTTTTTTCTTTTTGGCTGTTTGGTACTATTGGTAATTAGTCATTGTTTATGTTGAAAAGAAATAGCAATGCTAAAGTGAGAAACTTTAAGGAACTGATGAGTATTAGTTCCTTTATTTCTTTAGGCTGAAAATGGAAGGAAGAAAAGAAACCTCAGTCTTGCCATCTGTCAATTAATCTGTGGGAAGAAAAAATGTTAAATTTTCACTTTGCTTGCTTAATGGAAACTTAATTCCCACAGAAAAACTTCATCTTTCTTTGCGCAGTTGCTATGAGAAAATAATTTTGTTCCTCGGTGTAAAATCTGCTAGATGAAGAGCTTTTTTTGAAGCAAACTGAAACCTTTAGTTTACCTTGTCTGAATTAACAGGTAAACAAGATTGAAGTCCAGTATGATAAAACATCCAAACAAGTAGATGTTCAAGTGCTTAAGGAAACACTTTGGGGCCAATTAAATCAAACATCACTTAAGGTAAGTTCAAACATTTTACTTCAATGGCAGTGTGTTCTTGGTAACACAGAAATGATTCCGGTTTTGGCCTGGATTGGAGTGGATTTATGCATTTTCCCCATGTAGAATTTTACTAATATAAAACATAATATAGAATTGGCTTCTTAAGTCCATGCCTAGTGATGCTGTCACATGAAATGAAAAGGTGAGATTATTATTTAGTGTTTACCAAACATTTTACTTTTTTGCTCATCTTATATAATATCAAGTGAAAAGTTTGTAATGAGATGAGTAAATGATTCCTTTTTTTTTTTCTGTGGTAACATACATTTGGAAAGTGAATATGTTATTTGAAACTAAAGGATTACTTTTACTTATGTATATCTTTTGTTGATTGGTTTTGTGACAGTTTCATCTTTAAACAAAGAGTACACAGTTGATTGGTTAAATAAATTTGAATTCTTGGAACTTATGGAAGTTGTATTTTAAAATGAACAATAAATTTTGCCCAACAGTTAGTGATGTCGCAGACAAAAAGATTTTGATATAAATAAGGTGGAGGCAATAAATGGGGCTGAATTATCTTTTTGCCCATAGTTTCTTTCCCTTGTTATTATAAAGTAGTTTACATGACTTTCTTTTAAAGTTTAGGGGTACATTTTCAACTCATAGCTAGAAATTCACGCCAAGTCAAAGTGTAGGTTCATTGAAGGAGTTTGTTCTGGATTTTGCATGAACACCACCTAATTCTCCTTTATTCCTAATTCTTAAACTGAGTATAGTACTGCTTTTGCTCTACATCTCATACTCCAGTATAACAGAGTAACTAATTAGATGAGAAGGAAATTTGTAGATAACAAGTATGTAAATTTTCTAGATATCTGACCTGGAAATCAAGTCTGTAGACACAGGATCCTTTTGTTTTCTGTAAATAAGCTTGCTGATTGACCGAGGATCGAACTTGAACCCCTCAATAGGATGGGAAGGTGTAAAGCAAATGATTATAACTACATAGTCATTAATGTGATTATAGAATTGCTAAATTGTCTGACATTATAGCTTTTTCTTTTACCAATCTTTTCTAATAGATGTGGTTAAAGGTCTATTAAAGACTCCTTTTGTTAAGCGGTTCCTCCAGGCTTGTGCTCTCATCATTGATCAGCATGACATTCTAATCGACGGGGCTTTATTTGTTTACTTTTTAGCTTGTTTATCAGACATCTATATTCATTCACATCATAATATGCAGGAAGAAAGTGTATCTTTCAAGCAAATCTTGGCTGCTTTTCCAAATGAATGCAGAGCGTCAGCATCGATTGAGGCTCTATCTCCACATTTATGCTTTATTTGCTTGTTGCATCTTGCAAATGAACATGGATTACGGATACAAGGTTGTGTTAACTTGGATGACCTCAGTATACAGCTCGAAGCTCACAACAATAGTCTCCCTAATGCTGTGGCCTAAGCAATCCTTTTTCAGTTTTTGCTTTTTACTACTGTAATGTATATCAGATGTAGATTGGCCTTTCATTTATTGCACATGCTGCTTTCCTTTCTGGAATGGAGCAGTGCAGGATAGTGGTGTGAATGTCTTTTAATGCATTTCCAATTTCTAGGTTATTTAGATACACCAACAAACAGTTATGAATGTAACCACTATCCTTGTGGTCATTCTGTCCTCCAGTTGACTATCAGTAATCTGTGTAGATGCAGTCTGAGGTTGTTATGTTTATTTATGTAGTCTGTGATCTTGTTATTCTCTTGGGTTTTTTTTACAGAGAATTGTGGCTATCTCATTGGTTAAATTTACCAATAAATGATCTCAGTAACGGTTGGCTTGAGAGCCTGTCATAAGAGTGATTTTATCAATTTCTCCATCTTTTCTTAGAGCTAAAAACATTGTTACTGTGAACAACAACGATATAGCTAATAACAACTACTACTCCTACTTATGACATCGTGCCATACATCAGTGAGATTGGAACCCCCCTCCAACAAAAGATATTGTAATTTCGAATCCTGCTGATCTCAAGTGTTGGTGTGGGTGTCAAGACGTGAGTTACGTAAACGTGTCAAATTTATATTTTATCCCATCATATTCACTTGTTTTATTTTCTGAATCTGAATCATTTTATTATACTTCCATTGTTTTATTTTACACTCAATATTTAAGTTTATATGGAGTTTAAGAAAACAAAAGGATTCTTGTATATGCCAAAACTACCCCTAAAACTTGTGATTTTACATATGACATTCTATAACTCAAGATGATTCTTTTTTTTTTTTAACAAACAATACTCACAAAGATTACGACTATCTAAACATGTCTTCAAATAAAAAAATTCAATCGAAATCTTTTTCTTGCTCATAATATTGACTGTGAGGTGGGTAAGAAATTAGAACTCCATCTGTGCCGATTTATGTAATAACATTACCATTTGAGGAGTCAAAGATATTTTTCTTTTCATGCTCTTCTTAAATATTTTTAATTTTTGAATTATTAATTTTTGTTTTGGAAAGGGAAGGGGTTGGGGAAATGAGGGAGGGGTATTACAAGGTGAACAATAGAATCTTCATAAATCACGTGTATATTTTAGCTAGTCAATCAACTGAACTACTAAGGTTTGCCCTTTTGAATTATTAATGGTCATGGCTATAGTATTTGTATTTAATTTAATTTTCAAAAAATTTATATTTGAATTCATACATGTTTGACCAAAAAAATGATGATCTTTGGTTAAACTAATTAATCAGTTATTTAAGAGGTTAATCCTAGTTAAAGATAATAACTTCAGATCTAAGATAAACAATATTGATGATGTAGACAGTGGTGAGGCAGATTTAATGCACCAGATATTAAATGCTTCGAATGCAATAATGTGTTAGAAATATCAAATATTAAATGACAATAAATGGCACTAAGTGTAAATCAAGAGGAAGATTCACCCAATATTGAATGAGGTGGATGAGTGACAAGAATTTTTGAGAATATTGAAGACTTTCTCGGATCTGGTAGAAATGACAAAAAATAATTCGAAAAGACGAATCTCTTAAAAAGATGTCCTTTGTATTTATCTAGAGAGCTTGCTTTTCAAAAGAGTTCTTATCACTTAGAATATTACATGCCTTTTACCTTATCTCTCATTCTATTTAGGTAGGACATTCCCCTAAAGAACCCTAAAAGTATAAATACAGAGAATATTCAATAGAATATTCCCTTCGAAGATCCCAATACAAAACTAGTTGTTACTACTGCTCATTATATTCGAACTCAGCCGTGGTATGCTGCTTGACAACAAGTTCCGTTATTCACTAGTCGACCTCGGCCAAATTGCTCATGATAATCACCTATTCGTGCTGAATTTCCTCAGTCGAATTTTGACCCATACAGTTAGTCCCTCCACTTATCGAGGTTGTCTTTTTGTCAACCTCGGTGAGCGGACTTCGCTAGTTGCAATCGAGAAATTTAGGTGGGTAGGTCGAGTAGTGAATATCACGGCCGAGATGATAGTGTGGCGCTTTGCAGGCCACAACTTATTGTGACGTTGATTCAGACTGACGTCACCACATCATGCGTCATTATTACGTATATTCCCCATGCGTTACATCGCTTCTCGCGCCCCTGTCATTTTGATATTTTTGTATCGACGGTTGATCTTCTCGATTAGGGTGTCTATGTTCTTTATAAATAGGGATTAGAAACCCTTCGTATGGTCCTGCGTGTTTTCTGGCATATGAACCATCATATTTTCCTCTCTTCTTCTTCTTCTTCTTCTTCTTCTTCTTCTTCCTGTGTTCTTGCTCCCGTTGCTTTCACTTTTGCACCCTTTTTTTCATTCCTGGCTCGAGCGCATTCTGCTGCTCCTACCTCCCTCGAGTTTGTATTCTGCATTTACAAGCAACTAAAAATGGTCAATGCATCTTTTGGCTCTGGTGAGTCTTCTGACCCACTCCCACTGGCAGTGAGAATGCCTCCTCATGACGATGAGGCTGCCATTGTGGCTGAGGACGAAAGCTTTCCTACTGTAGAGGAAATAATTCCTTGTAATGATAAAGCCAGGTCAAACTTCTCGAAACAACCCGCAGACGACCCCGAACCTGTGGAATATGAAATAGACGTGGCTGCCCTCGCTGAGCTTAGGGCCAAGTTCAACATCCTGGCACATATCGACCTAATCCCGGCCGGTCGCAACGTGGTACATATTCATCGCCCTGGATATTGCGCATTCTACGCATATCCGCTCTACGTGGGCTATTCTCTTCCTCTTCCTCCGTTGGCGGAAGAATTCTGCCTCTATTAAAACGTCTATCCAACTCATCTCTCCCCCTATATTTACAAACTCTTCCTTATGTTGATAAAGTACGCGGAACTAGCCAACCGCGAGATTTCTATTCACCATATACTGCACCTCTTCGCACCAAGATTCCATAGAGGTACGATGTTACACCTTTGCCACCGTGGGAGCAAGGGATTGGTGGTGAAGATGGACGATAAGGCCAATCGTTAATTTTGGTATAAATTTTTCTATATCAAGAACGAGCACGTGGTGACAAACCCCAATGGGTTCCCTAAAGCATAGAACTTCGCCTGTAAGTACTTCTGCTGATTGTTTGTTTTGTTTATCTCGGTGGTGACTTAATCATTCCTCTTTTTCTTTGTGTAGCTGAGAAAGAGCCCCCTACGTTGTTTGCAGACATTCATGACTGGGTAAGTCAGGTCTTTCCCCATACGGTGGGGATTCGTGAATGGTCGGCATTCCACAAAAAGTTTGGGCCCAAACCTTCCGCGACTGGTGAGTCATTTATTTTGAACTTCTGTTGCTTCGGACTTCATGTTGTCTTCTATTCCTTATCTTTTCTTTTATAGCAAGGTTAGATTAACTTCTGCTTTTATTTTCAGGTTGGAGAGATTCGAGAAAGGTGAAGGCTCCTACCCCGCCTTTCGCCAACCAAGTTCTACGACGGGGTCTTCACTTGCTGCGACTGCGCAAGTCTTTTCAAACGACTACTTCTTCTCAGACCCCGGCATTGCGCAGACCTAGTAGACGGTCGGCGAAGACTCCAGCTTCTTCTGTGTTACACTTGGTAGACGAGTCGTCACCGAGTGAGGAGGAACTGGTTCCACTTAAAAAGAGGAGGGTGGAATTCGGCGGCGAGATTGCTAGAGCCGAGGAATCGACAAGGGGCGACCGTGAGCCGACCATGGCTGCATCGGAGAGTGAAGTGGAATTTCCCACTGTGGTTCCGCAGCCTGCGAAAGTCGTGGATGATGCTCCTTGGCAGTCATTGTTGAAGAAGGAGGTCTACCTGAGGCTGCAGAGGCCGTTGATAAGTAGAGATTTTAACATATTATTTGCTCTCTTTTACTTGTGTTTTAGGACAAAATGCTTGAAGGTATTCCCGGAAACTAAAGAAATATGCTTGTTTGCAGGGATTGTTCAAAATGAGCCAAATGAATCAAAATCAACTCACAAAGGAGTCAAAAGTTGAACAAAAACCAAGACTAGACAAAAAGGCCTGCAGTGCGGACCACACAAATCTTGTGCGGCCGCAAAAGCCATTGTGCGACCGCGATCAAAGAGGGAGATTCAGGGACTTGTAATTTTTGCTCTATGATGAGCACGGACCGCACCAATATTGTGCGGCCGAAACCAAAATTATGCGGTCCGCGATGAACAAGAATCATAGAGTTGACAACTTGGGAAAAATGAAGGAGTGCGGACCACACCAGAATTGTGCGACCGCAGAATGTCAAGCGCGGTCAGACACATAATTGTGCGGTCCGCGATGATGAAGGTTTAGAGATTTGTTTCAAGCAAAAGTCAAGCAAGTGCGGACCACATAACTTTTATGCGGCCGCATAACCATGAGCACGACCGCACTCAGAATTATGCGGTCCGCTAAAATCCAGCTCAAGCCAGAATCAAAAGTGAAGAACGCGGACTGCACCAGAATTGTGTGGCCACGAAAGCAAGAGTGCGGCCGCACTCAGAATTATGCGACCGCACAACCTCCGTCGGGGCATTTTTGTCAGATATTTTCAGCTTAGTATAAATAGAACTTTTTGTCATTTTTAGGTCATATTACATTTTGTATGAGCACCTGAGACAGTTAATTTTACTTTTTTCGGAAATTTTGTACTAGATTCACTTTTTAACATTAGATTTTCATTTCATAATCTAATATTATTGATTTTATCTTCATTTCATCTTTAATTTATTCTATTTTCATGAGTAGTTAAACCCATAGCTAGGGTTGTGCACAACCCTAGTGTTGATATTTAATGGGTGTGTGATTCTAGGGTTTGAATGTGAATGGGTTAGTGATATTTAGCCTAGTTCTTGCTAGAACTCAAGAATTAATGGTTGCAAACATCGATTCATGTCTTTGTGACTTAGTCTCTACTTGAGAAAGAAGGACTGAGTCTAGGAAAACTAGGCTAACAAGGAATTGGGGTGAACTCAAGAAATTGATAGCCCCAATTAAAGAGTTAAACTTAGAGATAGTAATACCCGACTTGAGCTAATATCACTTGATTTGTATGAATACCCATTTGGACTTGAGAAAGCCAAATTGGGCAAAATCACTCAAAATACCGAGAGGTATATAGTGAGAATTCGGGTGTGATAGCTATATTAAAATCTCAACTAATCAAGATTGACCTAGATTCTACAACCCGTTAGATAACCACCTAGGTAGAAGTCACGACCCTAGTCTCTTTAACACTTGAGAAACCCAACAAAAATATTGTCCTTAGTTTCAATTACTGCAATCATTAGAGTAAAGATAGAAGTAGAATATAAACCCAGACTTGTGGAAGTGTAATTAGATTCAGAGCCCGCAACTCGCTTAGATATAAACCTAATTCCAAACATTAACTCCCTGTGCATTCGATTCCGACCTTAGTTGGGTTAAAACTACATCGAACCACTCGCTACTCAATAGTAGTGTAGGCATCGACCCTATCAGCCCGAGGAGTGATCCGTCACCTTCAAGATAGGATGACGTTCCTTTGTCAGTCGAGGAGAGAGGAAAGGGTGAGGGCGTGGACGGCTATGATATCGGTTATGACGTCGACCCTAAAGAGGTGCGGATGTTTACCGAATGGTTTACTCGAGTGGAGGTGAGTTAGAAGGATCCACTCGCACCATAGTCGTCCCCCTGGACCGCGACTTACTGGTGGATATAAAAATATGGTTCCCTCTTTGGGTCCCCTCTGCTCTAACACTGAGGGCAGGACCTTACGGACGTTCAATGATGCCGCCCTGCCGTCGGGCATAGTCGGAATGGCCTTGAGGGTAAGTTTCTGATCTCTCTAATTCCAATGCCTTACATTCGTCCTTCTTTATTTTTAGACTGACTTCCTTCTTCTTATTCTTCTTCTTCTTCTTCTTCTTATTCTTCTTCTTCTTCTTCTTCTTCTTCTTCTTCTTCTTCTTCTTCTTCTTCTTCTTCTTCTTCTTCTTCTTCTTCTTCTTCTTCTTCTTCTTCTGCTTTCTCTTTTTCAGTAGACCATCATTTTGGAGATTGAGAGTGCCCGCCGAGAAGAGAAGCAGAAAGCTATTTTCAAGAAAATGGAGAGGAAGTACCGGGAATACCGCGTCAAGCACCGTGAGATATGCAAGTGGTTTGGTGTGGACAACAACTTCCAGGACCTTAGGGATGAGCTGAAGCATAAATACAATGAACTTATGAGAGTCATCGGTAAATGCAGCGAGCTCGAGGGAGCACTTAGAGTCAAAGCGGACGAGCTCGAGGTGAGCAAGGGGGTCGATGTTGAGTGTGCAGACCTTCAAACCCAAGTGGCATCTCTGCGGGCTGAGATTAAACAGATTTTGATCAGATCTAACAATTTGAGTGATGAAGTGATTGAGAAGGCGGCATAGTTGGAAAAGGCTGAGGAAACCAGGGTGACGACTTTGGCGAAGATGGTGGCGTTGGAAGATGCAATCCGCGTCATCCGGTCCGAGTGGGAAAGTGATGCGGAGAAGGCGGTGCCTAGGGAAGCACGACTTGATGAGCGAATTGGGGGGGGGGGGGGGGGGTCTTGAGAAAGAAGTTTCAAACCTTAATGATCAAATCGTCGTTCTTGAGGCTGAAAAGGCACAGATGTTTGCTCAGCCGTCCTCCTCTCACACTTCCACTTATTATGATGTTCCGCTGGATTTGTCCAAGAAGTGGATTCACGCCGAGCGCAGCTATATATATTTAGGGATTTGATGACGGCGGTGAGACTTTCTGAGGCTGAGTTTGACGATGCTCATGCTAAGGCGCGCACATCTCGGGTTGCCTATGGTTATGATCCTGCTACGTCGGGTGCTGGTGATAGGTGAAGAGGACTTGGACGGGAATGAGCAAGGTGCCTAATATGAGGACGAATACTCTGATGGCGAGGAAGACGGTGGGGACGATGCTGCTTAGTAATGCTTTTTTGTAATTTTGTGTTTAGTTTTGTCGGCGTATATTCAGCCCTAGTAAAGATATCTTTTTGAATTAGAATGCTACTTTTGCGATTTGTTTCTGAATCTTCTCTGTTTTCTCATGGATATTTTCCTCATTTGGTTACCTTGATTAGAAGAACTTTGGATTTATTCGTGGCCGTGTTGGTAGACGTTAACTCGAACATGGACGAGTGTGACTTAATTCGAGTGAGATCCAACGTGATTTTCATTAATTCGGGCGAAGTCGAATGTCACCTTAATTAATTCGAACGAGGTCGAATGTGAGTTAAATTGGAGCGTCGCTGAATGTTACTCTTAGTTAGTTCGAGCGAGGTCGAACATTATTTTGATTGATTCAAACAAGGTCGAATGTGAGTTAATTCGATCGAGCTCGAATGTTACTCTTAATTTGTTCGAGCGAGGTCGAACGTTATATTGATTTATTTGAACGAGGTCGAATGTGAGTTAATTCGAGCAAGGTTGAATGTTACTCTTAATTAGTTCGAGAAAGATCGAACATTATTTTGATTGATTCGAACAAGGTTGAATGTGAGTTAATTCGAGCAAGGTCGAATGTTAATCTTAATTAGTTCGAGTGAGGTCGAACGCTATTTTGATTGATTCGAACGAGGCCGAATGTGAGTTAATTCAAGTGAGGTCAAATGTTACTCTTAATTGATGCAGTGTTAATTTGGTGAAGACATGGACGAACTTCATGTACTTTTATACTTCGCTTACATATAAATTGGAGAAGTTTACATGTTTTACGGGCTGGTATTCCCGTCCCAGTCTATCTAGTCCTTTCATTGGTCGACCTGGAGAAGTATTTTAGAGGTCGGGAAATGAACTAGTCAACTCGTGTCCTCACTTGCTCGTGCTTAAATTGAAATGTCCTCCTCGCCGCCTCGTTAAAAACGTCCCCGAGAAAACCCAATTGGAACAAAACTCAGGTGAGGGAAAAAGAATACAGTCGAAGAACATTTTTCATTAGAAGTTGAAGTACTTGAGGTGGGCGATTTTCCAGTTGTTTGGTATTAGTTTTCCTTCCATTGTTTCCAGTTGAAATGACCCTTTGTTTGCTGTTGTTGTGATTTTGTATGGGCCATCCCAATTCGTTCCTAGTATTCTTTCCCGTGGATCCTTGCTGGCCTGTGTTTTGGCCTTGAGTACGTAGTCCCCGACTTTGAATGGTGTGACCTTGGATTTTTTGTTGTAATAGCTTTCTGCTTGTTGTTTTTGGGCGATCATCCTTATGCAAGTCATATCTATCCGTTATTTGGCTTCATTGAGGTTCTACCTTCTGTTTTCGTTGTTTCTCAACCTGCTCTCGTGGGAGTATCTTAGACTTGGTTCTCTGACCTCGACTGGTATTACTGCGTCAGTTCCATAGACTAGTGAATAAGGCGTTTCTCATGTGCTTGTTTTTTGCGTGTTGCGGTATGCCCATAACACTTCCGAAAGTAGTTCCGGCCATAGTCCCTTGGCGTTCTTGAGCTTTTTCTTCATGATATTCAGTATTGATTTGTTGGAGGATTCCGCTTACCCATTACCCACAGGATGATATGCGTGGAGAGTATTCTTTGGATATGTCATTTCTCGAAGAACTCGCGATCTTTTTTCCAGTGAATTGAGGCCCGTTGTTATAACTGATGTATTTGGGGAGGCCGAAGCGGCACACAATATTCTTCCATATGAAGGAGATCACTTCTTGCTCGTGTATCTGGGCGAATGCACTTGATTCCACCCACTTGGAAAAAAAGTCAGTTAAAATAAAAGAAATCGTACATCACCTCGCCCTACTGGGAGGGGGCCGACGATGTCCATCCCTCACTTGATGAAAGGCCAAGGTGAGTGACTGAGTAGAGGTGCTCGCCCGCTTGGTGGATCATAGGGGCATATTTTTGGCATTGTTCGCATTTTTTCATGAAGTCGGTGGCCTCTTTTTTCAAGGTGCGCCAGTAGTAACCTGCTCGTATGAGACATCTGACCATAGCTCGATTGCTGGAATGAGCTCCGCAGTGGCCTTCATGGACTTCTTCTAGAACGGGTCGTGTCTGGTTTGGGCCCAAGCATTTTTCTTGGGGGACGCCATACGTTCTTTTGTATAGGTTGTTGTTTATGATGTTGTACCTGGCTGTCTGCATTCGAAGCTTTTTGGCTTCTTTTTTATCATCTGGGAGCATACCTTCCTGCAAGTATGTAAAATACAATTGCGCCAGTCCCAAGTTAGGTTTATTGTTCTTACCTCGATTTGATCGATCGATGAGTGAAGGAGAGTGACTTCCTTCTACGGTTATGCTTTTAGTAGATGCCGCTAGTTTGGCAAGGCCGTCTGCTTTGATACTCTGTGCTCGGGGGATTTGGTCAAGCCGACATTCATCGAATTCGGGTAACAACTTGCAGATCTCGGCCTGATATTTCTGTAGTGTTTGCTCTTTGATTTGGAAAGTCCCTGTGACTAGGTTGATGACGAGCTGAGAGTCGCAACGTAGGATAGCTCGCTTTGCTCCGTACTTGAGTGCTAACCTTAATCCTGCAATCACGGCCTCATAGTCGGCCTCATTGTTAGTCATGTCCGGGCATCTTATGTACTAGAGAATTACTTCGCCTGTCGAGACCTCGAGCACGAGTCCCAGTCCAGACCTTGATGCATTATAGGTGCCATCGGTATACAAAACCCATAGGTCCTGTATTTGGGGGGGAAGTGTGGGCGGCTTTTCTTTCGAATTCAGGCATTATTTTGGTGCTGAAGTCGACGACGAAGTCAACAAGCACTTGCGACTTTATTGTCGTTCGCGGTTGATAGGTTAAATCATGCTCGCTTAACTCTATGGCTCATGACCAATCTGCCCGACAACTCAAGTTTATGCAAAATACTCCTTAGGGGAAAAGTCGTGACTACCGAGATGGGGTGACACTGGAAGTAAGGTCTAAGCTTTTGTGAAACTACGACCAAATCCAGGGCCAACTTTTTGAGGTGTGGATACCTCGTCTCGGCGTCGACTAAAGTCTTAATAATGTAGTATATGGGATATTGTGTGCCTTTATTTTCTCGGACTAGGACTGCACTCACCGCAACATCGGATACGGCCAGATAAACGAGGAGGCGTTCTTCGGGTTCCGCCTTAGAGAATAGTGGGGATGAAGATAAGTACTCCTTTAGCTCTTTCAGGGAGTACTTTAATTCTCTTATGGAGCCGTTTTCCAGCAGTTTTCAACCTCCCCGCGGACTGCATCATTTATTGCAGAATTGAATTTCCGCCTAACTTTCCTTACTGCGAGGTAAAGTGGGTCGACGTTCAACTTGTGTGTCACTATCTCTTTCGGGATGCCTGGCATATCTGAATGGGAAAAGGAAAACAAGTCTGCGTTTTTAGCTAAGAAATGATGGAATTTACCTGCTTCTTGAAGTTTGTGGCCGATGTAGGCTTTCTTGCTATGGTCATTTTTGTCGAGTTGGACGGGGTCAGATCTTCTACGGTTGATCCCGTGGCCTCTATGATTTCGGGATCTCTGATGACGTCCTCCCCTTCGTCACCGCTCGACTCGACCCTGTTAATTCCTATGCCTCCTTGGCTTTGCCTTTCATTTGTTGGGTGTATGTGCAATCCTGGACGATGTGATAGCATTCTCAGGAAGTGCATTGTTCCACTCGAATGTTGAATATTCCCTAAGGGGTGGGAAATTCGACGACTTGGTATAAGATGGAGGGGATGATATTCATGCCGTGTATCCAAGGTCGGCCTATGATGGCGTTGTACGTCATGTCCTGATCCATGATGTGGAACGTGGTCTCCAGAGTGACGCCGTCGACCAGGACGGGGAGTGTGATTTCTCCAGATGTCTGCTTAACTGCATTGTTAAAACTCGTTAGTGTGATGTAGCGTGGCACTATCTTATCCTCGAGTTCGATTTGTACAAGTACTCAAGGGTGGATAATGCATACGCCGCTCCTATCGTCAACCATAATACATTTCACATCCGTATCTAATATGCATAAAGTAATAACAAGAGCGTCATAGTGAGAAAAAACCAAATCGTGGGTATCTGACTTATCGAAGATGATACTTTCTTCTAGTTCATCATGCCGTTCATGAGTGATTTACCATTTGAGCTTGTGGTTGGTCGTGAATTTTATGATGTTGATTGATGCGTCGTCACCCTTCCTTGGTCGCTTAATAGCTCTTTCAAGTACCCTCGGTGAAGCATGTTCACGACCTCTTATCTTAGAGAGATGCAGTCCTTGGTTTTGTGACCCCGTTCCTGGTGGAATTCGCAGAGGGCATTCGACTTTTTGGTGTTCGGGTCGGACCCCATCTTTTGTGGCCATTTCACTTTTGGGTCGAGCTTCTCCAGTACGTAGACTATTTCTGAGGGTGAAACACATAAATTGTGAGCAGATAGTAAGGGAGACATACCTCTCTCACTTCGGTGAGTCCCTGTTTGTGGACTAGATGGGCCTTCGCCATGACGGGGAGGCGGTATGATGGCGGGTATAACATATGGTTGATGTCTTTCATGGTTAGGCCGCTGACCTGCAAGGTCTCTTATGTTGTCGTTTCTCTGGTCTTTCCTGGATTCCATTTGTACTGAGGTCAACCGTTGGGTTGGACCGTTGAGGTCGTCTTCGTCAGCTGATACTTCGGCGCAGTAGGCGTTGTGTATCTCATCCCAAGTGGTCGGTGGATACTTCATGAGTCGACTTAGAAACTTTCTGTTCGCTCTTGAAGCGCTCCTGTTTAACCTAGTCTGGAAAGCTACTACTGCCATTCCTTCTGAAATATTTGGTAAGGTCATTCTCACACGGTTGAATCTAGCGAGGATGTCTCCTAGCCCTTTCCCGGGTGACTGTTTAATGGCAAATATGTCATTCACTCTCGCTTCTGCTTTCTTAGTTCCGGCATGGGCAATTACAAACTTGTTGGCCATTTCCTCGAATGTCTCAATGGAGCACGTAGGCAACTGCGAAAACCAAGTCAGTGCACCCCCGTGAGGGTTTCACAAAACTTTTTCAATAATATGGACAACACTTGCTCTTTGGCAAGGTCGTTGCATTTTACTGCGGTGACATAATGATTTACATGATCCTCAGGGTCCGTCGTACCGTCATATATTTTCAGGTACGATGGCATTTTGAAGGTTTTAGGTATGGCATGCGGTGTGGCTTCGTCACCGTATGGCTGCCCAACTAATCGACCGACATCCCTTTTTGGTAAGAGTTTTGGGGCGCCTGGTATCTTTTCTACCCTCACTTGGTGCTCTTTCATTTGGTCTCGGAGCATTTTATTTTCGTTTTCCATCTCCTCCATCTTCCTCAAAATGGATGTGAGGGTGTCATAAGCTGCATTATTAATGTTGTGATGGTACCTGTTACGGGAGGAGGGTCTTGCTGCTCGTATGTCACTGGTGCAACGCAAGTCTTTGCGTTTTCTCTGTTCGCCCTTTGGGCGGGTTTGTCAAGGATGCTGGTTAGCGTGTTTGTGAACCATGCTTCGAGCAGCTTTTTCACAGCTGGTGGCGCCTCTTGCGTTGTGGACGTGGAGGCTCATTTACCGTGTGAGGTTGTGATGCTGCCGTGAGGAAGGGGTGAACCACTCCTCTTGGGGGCGTTTGGTGTTACGTCCTCAGCATCTGTTTCAGTGACCTCGTTGATGGTGTTTAGGAGGTTAGTGGTGAGATCGGCTACTGCCTTCATCCTTTCTTCTCCATTACCTGCCATGTCAGATCCGTACACACAAGAAAAGATAGGGTTTTGCGTTTCCCTTTTTTTTTTTTAGATTTGAAAGAAACTAAGACTTTGACTAGAAAATCCCCACAGACGGCGCAAAATTGTTTGACCAAAAAATGATGATCTTTGGTTAAACTAATTAATCAGTTATTTAAGAGGTTAATCTTAGTTAAAGATAATAACTTCACATCTAAGATAAGTAATGTAGATGATGTAGACAGTGGTGTGGCATATTTAATGCACCAGATATTAAATGCTTCGAATGCAATAATGTGTTAGAAGTACCAAATGACAATAAATGACACTAAGTGTAAATAAAGAGGAAGATTCACTCAATATTGAATAAGCTGGGTGATTCTTCTTTCTGACAATGATGAGTGACAAGAATCCATGAGAATATTGAAGACTTTCTCGGATCTGGTGGAAATGACAAAGAATAATTCGAAAAGACGAATCTCTTAGAAAGGTGTCATTTGTAATTATCTAGAGAACTTGCTTTACAAAAGAGTTCTTATCACTTAGAATATTACATGTTTTTTGCCTTATCTCTCATTCTATTTATATGAGATAATTTTTCAAAGAACCCTAAAAATACAAATACAGAGAATATTCAATGGAATATTTCCTTCGAAGATCCGAGTACAAAACTCATTATATTCGACCTCGTCGTGGTTGACTGCTTGGCAACAAGTTCCGTTATTCACTGGTTGACCTCGGCCAAATTGCTCATGATAATCACCTCTTCGTGCCGTATTTCCTCAGTCGGATTTTGACCCGTACGATGCCGAAACTTAAGTACTATAACCCTCACACTCTAAACCTTGCCACAAAAAATCGAAGGGTACACTAAAACAAGTGGCACGTGATAAATGCAGTGGCATGATATTTCTCAGTTGACGTTAACTAGCCATGGCAAAGGCGATATATATACTCGTCTTTCTTCTACCAATCCTTCCACATTTTAAACAACCATTGGCTTCACAATATTTTCCATTTTCCGATCCACATCACATCCCATCATATTCACTTGTTTCATTTTCCAATTCTCAATCACACTCACAAAGAATTACTATACAAAAAGTAAAAAAAACCCAGCACTCTGCATTGTACATTAAACCCCCCAAAAAAAAAAGGTATGTCCACAGTCATGGCGAAAATGATGAGCGGATCTACTCCTATTAATCCTGGTAGCACTGGTACATCCTCACCGCCGTTAGCTCCGCCGCCGGTTTCTCTTCCCGTCCGTACAATTCCCGGCGGCTACGGTTGGCCGTTGTTAGGACCAATATCTGATAGATTGGACTATAATTGGTTCCAGGGACCTAACACTTTTTTTAGCAAGAGAATAGAAAAGCACAAGAGCACAGTTTTTAGAACAAATGTGCCTCCTTGTTTTCCTTTTTTTCTTGGTGTTAATCCGAACGTGGTGGCGGTTCTTGATGTCAAGTCGTTTTCACACCTGTTTGATATGGAGATTGTAGAGAAAGCTAATGTCCTTGTTGGTGATTTCATGCCTAGTGTTCAGTATACTGGAGATATGCGTGTTTGTGCTTATCTTGATACTTCTGAACCTAAACATACTCAGGTACGTACCTTTTTCCATTTACTTAAACAGTTTGTTGTTCCATTTTCCCATATATAGCTTTTAAATGTATTAAAGAATTTGTGTCCGTATGTGTTTTGACCTCGTACTCTCAATCCATTCACATGAAATGGGATAGAGGGAGTATCGATCTCTTTTCCCACGTTTGAGATATGAAAGAGGATGTTCGTTGCTGAACTTTTGGAGTATAACATTAAGGTCGCCGGCACCCAACGTCATTAACCTAGTGGTCAATAAACCGAGTTGAGAACAGGGGAGGATAATTTTTCACTAAATATATATATTAATACGGTACGAAAAGGAATTTTTCTACACCGCTTACAAAAATCTTTGTATACGCCCTTACTCTTAGGTATCGGGTTTAAATCCCACCAAGAAGCAAAAATGTGAGTTTTTGTCATCAGTCAAAACCTTTGGTAGACAGGGTTGTAAGGTACTTACACTACTAAAATTTCAGGCAAAATCGTCCAAAAGAACGATCAAAGTTGGTCGGTAATAGTTAATAATCGTCCAAAAAGTGACCATCTACGTGTGGACTGTATTTTGAATGTTAGAAGGGCATTTGGTCAATTAAATTCAAAAAAAAAAAAAATTACCGAAAAAATCGATAAAAGTTGGTTGATTACTTTGGTCGGTACTTTAATTATGTAATTAAAAAATGCACCATCTGTGAGTCGAACCGGGGTATGTACTGTGGCAGGATACTATTCTACCACTAGACCAATGGTGCATTATGTTTTAAGACTGTCTTTTATTTCATTTATACTCTTTAATTGTATTTTTGTACAAAAATAACCGATCAAAGTTGAACGGTTTATTAAAAAATAAAATTACCGACCGAATTCGGTAAGTTTTTTAAAATGAACGGCTGAATTAACCGACCAATTTCAGTCAAATTTTTAATATTAATTTTAATTTATTTTAAATGAAAAACCGACCAAAGTTGGTCTGTTTCTTGAAAAATAAATTCCACGGAACTCAAAAATAGTCTCCCACATTTTTGCGCCAAAGAAAACCGACCAAAGTTGGTCGGTTTCGTAAAAAAAATTAAAAAATAAAATATTTTGAAAAACCGACTCGGTCAAAATTGGCCGGTTGACCGTGATCGGTTTTTGCCGAATTTCTAATATTGATAGGAGATAGTAAATAAGTTTTTAGATGAGATTACACACTTTAATATAATAGTAGAGCAGACACAAATCTCGTGTTCGAGTCTTACCGTCACCCGTAATTAAAAAAAATCACATGCTTACAAAACTAATCAAGCTCGTACGTATAGATGAATGCATAACTAAATAAATAAAAGTAAGATGATGGTACACTTTTAACACATATAACCTTTGTCATGTTTGAAAAGCCAAAAAGGTTGCTGTCTTTTTGGTGGTTGAGACTTGAGTGTCTTTGGGACTAAGAAATGTTGGCAATAAGGGATAAGACTTGTTAATGTTAGGATTGGAGTGAGTAGATAAAGGGAGATGATTGGTGAGAATTGTTATATCTTGATATAGGAGTATGAAATTTTCTGTGGGACTAAAGTTTCTGTGACAAATAGTATTTCCTAAACTTTAGGTACAAATTTTTAAAAAATAAAATTAATTCCTTTTTTTATTACGTAAATAACACTTATTTTTAACTAAAATAAAAAGATAAAATATTCATTTACTGTTTACCGAATATTTCTCCGAGGAAAATTTGTGATTTGATGTGTATTAATTGGCCTTGTTTATGAAGTACACCAAAGGATTTGATGTGGTTAGTTAGAGATCTTAGAGATCGTTTGATCGAGAAATAAGTTATTTTATAATTAATTATTTTAGAATTAGTTAATCTCATCCTCCCCTCTCCTTCCATAGGGAAAAAAAATTTATAATCCTGAGATTAGTTATATCGCGATTTTATTCCAATGAAACATCTCAAAATTAGTTGTCCATTATCTCTCGTACCAAATGAGCCTTTGGTTATTAAGCTTCAAGTGTTATACTTTTATGTATTAAAAGTAATTTAATAAATTAGGAGTAATAAAAGATAATGAAAACCAGTTATATAAAATGATAAAAATGCTAGTATTAAAGTTGTTGGCAAAACACATAAATTTGAAAATATTTTTATACGAAAAAGACGAATGAGAAAGAAGCTGCAGATAGACAAGGGTATTTTGGGAAATCACAAAAATGTTAAGTATAGAATAAAATAAAAAAATTGTCAAACTAATACCTTTTGGCTTTGGCTAATTTCAATTTATAAACTCTTTTGATATTTGTCAAATGTAAATAAAAACTGCTCATAAGCTAATTATTCATCTTATAAGCTTACCCAAACACCATATTATTGACATTAGTGGAAGGACGTTACTCCCTTTAGATGAGGTAGTTTGACTCAGTACGGAGTTTAAGAAAAAGAAGACTTTTGAAATTTATGGTCTTAAAAAACTTAATAAGTAAAAACTTTGTGGGACCATGACATTTATTTGGTTTTACAATAAGGGTAAAATGGGCAACATGAATAGTTTAAAGTTGAATTATTTCCAAATTCAAAAATGTGTCATTTATTTTAAAACTGACTAAAAAAAAGTACATCATCTAATTTGAAACGATGGTAATATTAATTTTTAGAAGCGCAAAAAAGATAAAATGTAATTACACCTTGGCCTTGCAAAGTTCTTATAACAAATCAAATATCTAAAACTTTTAGTAGAATCAACCGCGCATATGGTCAATTAACTTACAGTAGACTAATTGTATCACGTTATAGGTTCGAGCTATGGAATTAATTACTGATTCTTATATTAAGATAAGCTGCCTATATAATACCCTTTGAAATACGATCATTTTCTATACTTATGCGAAATATTTTATACACCTAACATATATATATATTTGTACTCTTGAAGCTCTATAATGTGTTGATAAAGGACCACTGACTGGAACATGTGCATTTTGTCCTAAACTATGAAAGGACCAGCAGTTCAATAAAGTGAATATACATATATACAAAACATATCTCGTGTCTATATAGAAAAGATCAGAGATAAATGGGAGGTAATGAGAATTGACTTAGATTTCAATGAGCCCACTTTGAAATTATCCTCTTGTACAACATTTTCACGTATAAATCTAGATATTTTCTTTTTTAAAATAAAACGTACGAAGTATATTTATGAGCTATAAAAATACAGTATAAAAATTCCTTATAACTAAACGTAATTAAAAATGTTTAAATTAATCATATATGAAGAATAACTGTGTTATAGTATAAATAAGAAATAAGAAGTAGCTTTTTCTCATGTTTATCACGTCACATAAATTGATCTTCCAAATGATCACTGAAAATTCATGGGAGATTAGGGTTTTAATTTTAAACTTTCATTAGAGATGAAAGACGTTAAATGATTTTTTCTTATCTGCCTAACTTTTACCTGACAAGTGGTACTTGTGTCAGTGTAGGCAGTAAATAACTAGATATTCAATGAAATAATCAGAGCGTGACCCAAACACAATTATTATAAAAAAATTAATATTTCAATAAATAGGGTAACATACTACAATTGAATAAATTTCATTAATAATATATGACTTTTTTTTAATATATCTGATTTTACTAGCTAGATTTCCGTAAATAAAAACACGTCAAAGTAAATTTTCCGGCACTAACAGTTTCTTCCTTAAACTAACAAGTATATTTGAGCTGAATTGTCACATATAAAAATTGAGCACAATTCACATAAGATAAGAGCATAAAGAAACAACTTAGATTTCTGACCTTTTGTGATCCATTATAACAATTAAAAAAAAAAACAGGAGTTTAATTAAAACGAATGGCTCGGGATGGAGGAAGTATAGATTCCTTTTGAAATGGTCCATAACCTATTGGTATTTGGTCCATATTAGGTACAACGACAGATCTCCTTAGTTGGTCACTACTAACCGGCGCCGCAAACTATTTACATTCAGTAATCGAAAAAATATATAAAATTTATATAATTTTTATATATAACATACAGAATATATATATGTATATATATATACAAAAAATATATATTTTTTCAACTATTATTTTAAGAGCGGCTAGAAAGTAAGATCTGCATATACACGATCCTTCTCTGACTTACTTATGAAAATATACTAGGTTTGTTATTATTGTAATTGGCTTGACATTTACGTGCCAAGTGTCTGTTTTAGCTTGTTCCTTCATTTTTGTGTATTGTTTTCCCCTTTCCCTTTTAATTTTTACTTGTTTCTTCATTTGTGTGTATTATTTGAAGGGGAGTTTTAGCATAATTAGTAAAGTTGCTGCCATGTGACTAGGAGGTCACGAGTTCGAACTGTGAAAATAGTTTTTTGCAAAAATACAATATAAGGCTGCGTCTGTAGTCCGGCCTTTTCCAGACCCGCGCACAGTGGAAGCTTTTTTTGTTGGATAGGAAGAATTGAATCTTCCAATATGATCACTAATTTGTCAATCCAATTTTGCATCAACTTGAAATTTTGACTCTAATTTGTCTTGTGGTCCAGTAGGTCTATATATATATTAAGAAGTCCAGACATAAACGGGGGAGTAGATGACAATAGAGTCGACATTTCAGTGAAACAACAAAAGTCTAGGTGTCCACATTTTACACATGACAGATATTAGTTTCAAAATATCTCCTTAAATCTCTGGTAGATCTTTTTTTCATGTTTTTCTAGAATTACCCTTTGAATTGTTTGCCCAATATGTTTTTGTTTAATTTAATCATTTAACTATTTCTTACATATAATGAAGGTGAGCTTTATAGCAACGATAAAGTTATTTTCTAAGTCACAGGTTTGTTAGAAGTTGTCATTAATATTTGCATTAGAGTAAATTGTCTACATCACACCTCTAGGACTACGGCTCTCTCCGACCCTACGTGAATGCGGGATACTTTGTTATTGGTGATTTAGAACAAAAATTATAGGATACATTTATCATTATGCATTGGTAGTTAAACAATTTTTTGATATTGTTGAATTGCAGATTAAGAACTTTTCATTGGACATTCTAAAAAGAAGCTCAAAAACATGGGTGCCAACACTTGTCAATGAGCTCAACACCATGTTTGAAACTTTCGAATCAGATATCTCAAAATCAAACTCAGCTTCTCTTCTCCCTACTATGCAAAAATTCCTCTTCAACTTTTTCTCCCTCACTCTCTTAGGAGCCAATCCATCAGCTTCACCAGAAATAGCCAATTCTGGCTACGTAATGCTTGACACGTGGCTAGCTATTCAGCTTGCACCTACTGTTAGTATTGGTGTACTTCAACCCCTTGAAGAAATATTTGTCCACTCTTTTAATTACCCTTTTTTCCTTGTCAAAGGTGGTTATGAAAAACTCATACAATTTGTCAAAAATGAAGCTAAGGAAGTTTTGAACAGAGGGAAATCAGAGTTTGGACTTACTGAACAAGAATCTATACATAACCTTTTGTTCATTCTTGGGTTCAATGCTTTTGGTGGTTTCTCTATTTTCTTGCCAACCCTTTTGGGAAATCTTGGAGATGAAAAAAATGCAGATTTACAAGAGAAACTGAGAAATGAAGTGAGAGAGAAAGTTGGATTAAAGCCAGAAAATTTGAGTTTTGAGAGTGTTAAAGAAATGGAACTTGTTCAATCATTTGTATATGAAACACTTAGACTTAGTCCACCAGTGCCAAGTCAATATGCAAGAGCAAGAAAAGACTTTAAGCTAAGTTCACATGATTCAGTTTATGAAATCAAGAAAGGTGAACTTCTTTGTGGATATCAGCCATTGGTAATGAGAGATCCAAAGGTGTTTGATAATCCTGAAAAGTTTGTGTTGGAAAGGTTTACAAAGGAAAAAGGGAAAGAATTGCTGAATTATTTGTTTTGGTCAAATGGACCACAGACTGGGAGACCAACTGAATCAAACAAACAATGTGCGGCTAAGGATGTTGTTACTCTTACTGCTTCTTTGATTCTGGCTTATATTTTTCAAAGGTATGATTCAGTCAGTTTCTCTTCTGGTTCGCTCACATCTGTTAAAAAAGCCACTTGAGTTTTGAGTTGTGGCAACTAATTTATGCTTTGCTAGACATGTCCAAATAATCTTCTCGGGACCCGCGCATAACGGGAGCTAAGTGCACCGGACTGTTTTTTTTTTTTTTTTTAGACATGTCAAAATAATGTCTTCAGATTTCTTTTTTTTCCCCTCCCCCTTGTGTGATACTCCTTATGTAATATAAATTCAAGAATAAAATTTGAAGGAGTGCTTATTTTTTGTTTTGAATTTTGCCTTAGGTTTATATGAATTTAATTTCTATACACTCACTGTTTACAATCACCCAAAAGATAATTATTGTAACCTTTCATTGTAGGTGGGATAAATAATTGGAAATAAGACAGATAACCTACCATGTAGATACTGTTATTTCCTTTTTTTTTTTTTTGGAAATTTGATTTCACCTCCAACTTTTATTTTAATGCTAAATATAAAACTTGTTTTCAAATCTGACATAGTTTGCCTCTAAATTAGTCTTGTGCTCCTTTTTTCCAGTTTTTTGGTCTTTAGCTATTGGAAATTGATGTATGTGCAAATTACCCCAGAAAAATACTACTCCAGTGACTATATTTTTATTTCTAGTTTTTGGCAATTAAATCAATTATTCTTTTCCCAATTGATCGGTCATATTAGCTCAGCAGATTTGTCCACCCATAGCCTTACTGTCTGAAAATTCTAAGATGAGAAGAATTATACTTGCAATATGGAGATTAGTCTTAAGAGAAAAGTTCTCCCTAATTATGTAAATTTGTTAATTACAACTCTGTTGCTGTAAAAATATTTGCAGAGAAAAAAGATGGGAAGAATAGCAATTACATGCTCGAATAAGTAGAAATTGAAAACATCTGAGATTGCCACAGCGAAAATAACATTGTATAACCGCTATCAAAATAATAATCGAAAAAATATCTTTTTTATATTTATATACACTTTTGTATGTTATATCAAAAAAAAAAAAAAATATACACAAATTTTATATACTTTTGTGACTAACAAATGTAAATAGTTTCGGCCACGAGCTGCCTCGATAATAGGTGCACGTCAAGCTCAAGCACCTAGAGCTTTTCATCTTTTGTTCAAATATAGTTGTCATTTGTTTTCCACGCAGAGTGTTCCATTTGCTACTTGATACTAAAGTTTCTAATTTACATATCTGAAAATCACTATACCAAATAATCAGCAATTAAATGAAGTGCTATCTAAAACCTTCATTTATACAAAAGTATAAAACTTCTAATTTCCATGTGTTGCATTATGTCAAGAAATCCAGATCTCATAATAAAAAATAATGCAGAAGCATACACAACCATTTGCTTATTTATCACCTTCGATCCAACACACAGTCCAATCAAAAGTACATATTCCTCAACCGCAGCCCAGAATTGGCTGAGGATATTCAGGTACCATTTTATAAAAGGTGAACAATATACAAATAAAAATTTTAAGTTGTTTGCACCAAATGAGAAGTTTACAGAGAGCCTGAGAGAAGAATACTAAGGGGTGCAGCAATCTCAAGTAACTATCAACACCCTCCAAAATTCCATGCGCTCTGTATTTACTCTCCTTCGCTCAAAACTGGTACAATGAGTGGATTCAGCTGTGCAAGATATACAATCGCCCACCTATTCAAGAAAGAAGAAAAGAAAACAAATGTTCATAAGCGTTGATAAAACAAAATATGAATGTCACTTAAAGCACTAATATATAAATAAGATAGGTATGTTCATGTGCTTGTTTAGATAAACCTATATAATTGCAAAAATTCAGGACTATGTCCTTCCCTGAGGGAATATCAGAAGTTGGACAGAAAATCCTCAAACTCAAGGATATAGATTTCTATCGGCAGCATAAGAAACTGCTGTATGTTCGTGAATTCCTTGTTGAGCAGTTAAAAGAGGCGCGCACACACACAAAAAAAAAAATAATAATAAATAAATAAATAGACTTCAGGAATTGTCAGAGCTTCCCAATTGGCCGTCAACATACAACAAAGAGATATCACATAAGTATCATTATAGTTCAGATCGAGGAGTTGGCCAAATTTGGAGGTAAAACAATTACAGCACTGGTAAAGCCCCGAGTTGATGCTGCACTAGGAATTTGAAAGTTATACTTTGGATTTCAAGACTACTCCATGTTTCACTCTTTTCAAGCTGTTCGGGCAGTAATCACAGCCCCTTAACAGAATCAGAGGCTCAATTATTTATCCATTCTTCTCAAGTCTAACCTTGTCAAGTTTCATAACACATAATCATTGTTTTTGAGGGGAAAATAACAAAGAGGGGTAGATAGATTCTAAATTAGATATCAAAGCTCTTGCAAACTTTCTTGTCACCACAAGTCCTATGATCCCCTCAGGCTATGAGTACCAAGATACAACTCACTCGAAGAGCAACACCGAAGCAGTTCAAGATCCACCAATGACTACGTGGAATGACATGAGAATGGCTTCCTAGAGATTATTGACTCCTAGTTATCTTCAGGATTCATAAACTATCATATTATGTACATGGTTGCAAACATCGAAAGCCCCAAATTAGAAGATTGTCAAACCATTCAAGAGGCTTTCCTTTTGGAAGGATTAACAGAATATAGTGAACAGTTTTTTTTCCCAATACAAATAAATCAATCAGAGTGAAGACCTCAGTATTTGCCAACAGTAGTATTCTTCAGATACCTTTTGCAAGCATTCACAAGATGAAGCTGCAGTATTCGCGAAAGGAAATTACTATGAACAAACTTAGAGATCAATGAAGCAATATGAAAAATTACAGAAGAGAAGCAAGAGCAAAAAGAAGTTGGATTCACGGTATTCAGAAGATTCAAACCTAAAAGAGATTGATCAACTTAAAAGCAGAGGGGAGAAAAGTGAGAGAAGTCAAAACCACACATTTAGCAATCAACTAATATATCTGGTTCAAAAGCCTCTCACTAGATGGAATTTGCTATTCTAAACACACAATTTGTGTTCCGTTCTTCCTTCCTGAGGTAACTATCAAGGGGAAAGAGTTCTGAGATTCAATGCAAATAAAGCTTAAAATAAGACTCCAAACTCGATATTTTCAGCTCCTGATATTTCATCAACTCAAGTGTCTAACCACATAAAATTGTTCAGCCTATCATCTGAAGCTTCAAATTGTGTTTTAAGAGTTTTAGGATCACATGAAAACTTTTACTTTATTTTCATTTCTTTACGTTACTAATCAAAATTCTTTTCTTTAAGACAATGGTGTCCATCCAATTTGCGCACAACTAATTCATCGAGCAGCATATTACAGCCTACAAGCACAGATGTTGGGTAACCTGTCACCAACACAAAAAAAGATGAGACTTATGTTGAATGTTGCAACTGAGATTGAACATGGAAACTCCAGTTATTACTCTTATACCTCAACCATTCAACCATCCCTTGGGGACAATTGCTAATCAAGCTCATGTCACTTGTTTCGGATATGATTATGTCAAAATTATAAATAAGTTAAAGATAACGAATTTAAAATTTGAGTTTGTGAATATTTAGAAAGTACATCAGAAACCCTATCAGAAGTCATTATCATATTTCACAGTGTGTTAAAACATCCTGATCATATCAGAAATTTGACCATAAAAGTCACATTACGTCAAATAAATAAGGGCATAGTTGTTTTTTTTCTTTCTTTGGATGTTTTGCAGTTTAACCTGATTCAGTCTTTTCCTATTTGAAAGTAAAATTTCAAGTAAGTTTCTGTATCAGTCTACCAAATTATGTGGAGTCTTTCATGCCATAGAAGTTGAGAATCGGGGAATTTTCATAAATTTAAATTGTTAATTAAAATTTGGTGCAGGCTTGTACTTCAAAAACATAGTGGTCTATTAGGTAACAAGCAGATGATCTCCCCTAGTCTGCCGACTCTACTCCTTAAAATATTACAGCAAATTGCTAAGGCCTAAGAGAAATAATTTTTTAAACTTCTTTTCATAAGGAAATTTCGTTTTTTAACTTGAAAAAGGTTTTATTGCTCTTTTTTCCCCAGATTCATGCAGTCTTACTTTGTGAGTAAATTAATCCACGGGAAACTATATATCAGTTCTAGAGTCTTCTTATTTTTTAATCTTTCATCAGCAACTTTGAGATGCTTTGCTAGATTTGGGAAGCTTTTAGCAGTAATGACAGATCAATGGTTCAGATAGACCCTTTCTTTGCGCCCGTGCTGTGGCTCAACTAAACAGTCTATTTTATCGACCCAAAGTCTCAAAGGACGAAATGCAAGATTCAATACTCTACTTTTTTGTGCTACATTCAAAATTTCATACTCTACCTAAAGACTTCCAAACTTCTTCAAGTATAAAAATTTCATAGAACAATAGCTATCTACTCCTTATACGGTTATTTCAGCTGAAACAGAAATTTTCAACTATATACCATACTTACATCATCCAACAGCAGACGGTCGCCGTGATAATCAATGTTAGGTGCAACCTGAACCACATAATACAATCGATCACAGTGAAGCAATGCAGAAATCTAACTGGGAAGACATAAATGAAACCAAAAAAAAAAAAAACATACAGATTAGTAGAAGGGCCTCTATTGCAGCAAATTCTGGTGCACAGAGATGCAATAACCCCAATTGCAAGAAATATTAAAGTTGTTACCAGAAATCCCATTTTTGCTTTGGATCTAAATCAACAATCTCTCAGATGCCTCTTATTCTCTGCATTATCACAAAAACAAAAAACAAAAAGATTGGATTTTTATAGTTAAATAAACAAACCCACAAAAAAAGAACCCAATTTTATTGGTAAATTGGAAGTTAATTATTTGTATATCAAAGGGCACAATGCACACTAATCAATATTAACATAATTCAAAAATTCAAAATTAAGAATCAATTTGGAAACAGGCACATAATATGAAGTTGATGTATACTACGGAAATTGATTGATAAACAGAGAAAATATACAGAAAATACGTACAGTTAATGAGAGAAACAGAGAGTAGTTGAAGAAGCTGGATCCGAAGTAGAATTGTGGTCGATGAATCTGTGACCAAAATTATTGGGGTAGTATTCACAAATTTTAGTTTTTCAACGGGGTAAACCAGTCATTTCAGTTGGGATGAAAGAGAGAAATTTCACTTGAGTCCAGAAAGTTCCTAAGTAGTGTAGAGAGGCCCTATTTATTTTCAGAAATCCTTAATAAGTACTCCCTTAATGGAGTGGATGTGTATTTTGTAGGGGTCTACATGGATCGGGTTAGTGCGATTTTTATCAAAATTAAACCAAACCAACTATATCGGTTAGGATTGGTTCGGTTTTATCGGCGGTTTTCGAGTTTTCGAATTTTTTGTTACTTACATATTATGTCAATGGATGCGATCATACCAAAACTAATGCACCGGATCCCATTTGAACTCCGTAGTTAAGCATGCTTGGGCGAGAGTAGTACTAGAATGGATGACATATTGTGTCAATCTTACTTTGTTAAATATTTGAAAAGTAAATATATATTTAGTAAAAATTTAAAAAATAGACAAACATATTATTGATTAAAATATTTTTATAGAAGAATTTTATTAGTAACACATAATAGTTATACAATAATTTTTCGTTGATATACACTTTCAGGTTAAGCAAATTTAGTAATTAAACATAAAAATCAATATGATACCTAAACATTAATTATCACTTCACTTTCGAAAAAGATATAAGAATTTAATAGATCTTAACATATGATATGAATATGGAAGAATAAAGAGATAGACGCATTTCAGTGACACTTGATAAGAAAGTGATCATATAACTCATTATTTAAGGTCAGTAAATAGGGAGCAGTTCATATTCTATTAAAATTTATATCCCGCAAGAGAATCTCAAATATTTCTAGACATTTTTTAAAGAAAATTCCATATAAAATCTTATATATAAAAATTATATATCTATATGTCGGGTTTGTTCGATTTTTTTACCCAATACCAAATCAAACCAAACCAAGTCAGATTTTGTAATCGGTTTGGTTTAATTTCTCGGTTATGTGCGATTTTTCGATTCGATTCGTACACCCCTAATATTTTGTTCTCATTTTACGTTGATAAAGGATTATATTTATCCATTAAAGTGAAATGGTCTAAACTATGATCAATCGTTAGTAGTTTGGTCAATTTTGTAACGGTGAAGAACTTCGATCCAAATCATTAACGAAAAAGATATTTAGACACTGAACATAGTTGCGTATAGATTTTGACCTTTTTCCTTTAATATTTATTATTTGTGCATGACTACTAGCAAGAAGTCCTATTTGCACCCACCAAATTTTGTTTGAAAAGTTGATGTGTGTTGGGGGTGTATACATGTTACGCATTCAGTCTAACACAGTAACTTGGTCAAAACTTCATATATTTTTTAAGAAATTAATTTAGAACTCAATAATTTAAAAACAATCATAGAATATAAGTTCAAAAGAATTTTTCTAAACATGAGCGATGTGAATTTACACGTATAGGGTTCCTTTTTTAAAATTATTATTTTAGCAGAAACAAAAAGTTTCTTCTATGAATATAAGCGTTCTTTCTTTTCTTTTCTTTTTAATTTTTAGCTTGAAACTTTAAGATTTTCCTTAGATATATCATTCACCACTCCTACATCAATGTGAGCGTTATTTCCAATCTTTGATACACAAAATACTAATGGAAATAACCTTGTATTATTATTATTATTATTATTACTATTATTATTATTATTATTATTATCATACTGCATGCCTTTATACCCAACTTGACAGCAGATACAATAATAAAAAGAAAAAAAATAACATTTCAAGCGACTGCAAATATCATTGCAAGCTTTAATGCTTACACTTGGTTACTAAAAAAACAATTTCAGAATCTTGAAGAATCAAACTCAATTGCTCAAGTGAAGAGTACGTCGGAAGAGCTTAAGCTAAGGGAATTATTCGGAATGCTTATAAATTAATGCATTCAGCTCGTAGTCGTAGAATTGGTTCAATCAAATTTAGATTATCAGAAATTATCCGTCGATGTTTAGCAGCTAACACTAAATATGTATGAACCACCTTACCCAGAAAAATGAAGAATAACATGGCACTTGATCATTTTGAAACAAGTTAGAACATCAAAAGCTGAGTCTTGTATGAGTTCACAAATGGGAACTAAATCGGAAAGAGAGGCAATAAGGGAAAACTCACCCCATAAATTCAGAAGTTGCTTAAATACAACAGGAATTTGTCAGGGGGTCAACAAATTAAAAAAACTGTCAAGACAACGATAAGATCTCTTCTCTTCTTCTTTTTTTTTCTTCTTTTTAAGTGAAAAAATAATAGAATTTTTTCCTATTCTCTTTTCAGAAGGGAGGGAGGGGGATAGAACAGTTGGTATTAGGAGGGGGGAGACTGGTTTTAAAGAGATGTCCTATACTACCACAGCCGCCAAAACTTTAGAATGTGAAGCTTGGTTCAACATCCATCGCCCAGGCAAACTTTGCTAGAAGAGACTTGTTGAACATCTGCAGGAGAAACACGGATCAAAAGAAAATCGCAATGCGCGGAGTCAATTACCAGTAAGAGATGAAATTTTCCATAAGACATTGTAAAAGAGGCATTACCTTTTCTATGGGAACCTCATGGCGCTTACACCATGCAACTGTGATCCTAGGATCCAGATAGTTGATTTTTGATGTGCCCAAAGCCACAGTTTTCAAGTCTTCTTTCGTTTCTATTTGCCTCTCTATGTTCTCAATCTTCACATTCGTTTGATCTATCTTTTTCTGTAATCTGCAAACATTACACTTAAAAGTCAGCAACTAAACAAAGAATGGAAGAAAATCTACAGTTTAGGATAGGGATAGTACGCTTCAGGGGCCAAGTTCCTCTTTGCCTTGCCATCAGCGCCCTTCAATGGAGGCTTCCCTTTTTTGGCCCGAGCCAAATCTACTTTGAATTCTTCCAAAAGAGCCTAAAAGACAATTACAATCTAAAGTAAATGCAAATTTTACTTGGCTACAAGTTAACTGCAGGTAAAATATCATCAATTAACATTCAATCCTCTTCTATTGGGAGGGGGGAAAATAGCCACTCACATTATATTAGGTAACTTATCAGAGAGAAAAGGACTACAGACAATGAACACTGATAACAAAAAGTAATCACCTTCAATTCATCTATCTTCTCATTCAACTTTGAAATTTGTACACTATGCGACTTTGAAACACTACGCTGGTGATTACAAATTATTGCAACCTGCAACAAGAAACATAGATATAGTATCTGAAATATTTATCACCAGTGTCCAAATCAGAACTAGCGCTATTCTTCATGGAAGTCTCACCTCTTTATTTGCCAAATTATATACCGCAACTTTCTCAGCGAGCTCTCCACCTTGTGTCAGCTTGGTCAACTGCCATCAGTAGCAATGCAAATCAGCACCAGAAAAACAAAATTTTGTGCACTGGTAATGAGAAAGGCTTTAATGACCGCATACTTCAACTACAATCAGAAGACAAGCATCTTTTCCCCAATTAAACTCACAAGTTGAGAGTGAACGACTGCTCCATTCTTAAATGGACTTGAACATAATCAGTAATTTTGCATAAAACCAATAGTAACATCCATTAATTTGTGACAACCAAGAACAGTATTTGTACATTTTGTAAAAAGACAAGAATATTAACAAATTTCCCAATCTTCAGGGCTCTGACAGTGTTAAAAAGAAACTGCATATACATACGAAACAAAAGTGGGCCCATGTGTGAATTTAGCAGGACCTTGCATTGACAATAATATGACGACTCCAGAAAACTTCAACTTCTAGTTAAAATTATCTATCATTAGATTTAGACAAAGTAAGCATCCATTTATCAAGATAAAAACTATTCAAAAGCATACAACAACTAAGACTCAATCCAAACACGTTTGAATCGATTATATGGAGCCACCCCCATTTCTAAGAAAAAATAACAAACTCTGAGTCTCGTTCACTTCTTCTCCTTGCTTCCTTTTTGAAGTAATACACTAGTACTCGTCACCATGCAGGCTGCCTTCGGAATTTAATGGTTCAAAGTATGGTGATGACAATATTGTTGGCCAATCCCTGTATTCATCGAAGACTTCACACGTTTTCTTGTTAGCCATTAGCATAGACCGATGTTTTGCAGCAGATCAGGACATGCTCCAAGATGCTTGTGTTGCTAATCTCAAGTAATACACATCTTGTTATGACAACGTTTTCTCATTTTATCCTCTATTACTCCATATATGCTATTTATACTGTTTGTTGAATGTGATCGTTTCTAACTTACTAATCTTTGTATAATTGCACATCTATCTTAACATCCATTTCTGCTATACTATTCAAAAGTATGCCACATCAAGAAAACAACACCTAAATCCCAAGCTAGTTGGGGTTGGCTCTGTGAATCCTCACTATTCATGTCGCTGCATGCAATCAGTCTCAATCCAAAATTAAAAGATGTAGGTTCTCCAGCACTAGAAATTCTCTACATTTTCTAATGGTAAATACATTTCTAACAAGACTAGAAGATTCTTAGCAATAATTAGACCTAATAAACTTACCAAGATACTTACCAAGATGACTAAAATTTAGCAACCAACTGGTATCGTCTATACGGGTTTTTTCCTTCCATTATGCCTTAGTATTCACCAGGTCTACACGGATTCCAAGAGATTGTAGGTCTTTTGGGTCTTCTTTCAATGTAACTCTAGGTCTACCTTGTCCAATTTTTAACACTTCCAATCATCATGGTTTCACACCTACAGACAGCTACATCTGGAGGTCGACATAAGGCATGACAAAACCATCTTAAGCGACCCTCTCTCATTTTATCATTCATGTGCGCCACTTGCACCTTTTAACGAATGTGATCATTTCTAATCTTCTCTAATTTTGTATGACCACACTTCCATTTAACATTCGCATCTCCGCGACACCCATCTTGCAGATAGGTTGGACTTTAGAGGCTCAAGTCCAAGATTCAATCTCACATAACATTGTCCATCTTACAGCTATTCTATAGAACTCACATAACACTCTGGAAACACTTCTCTATTTCGACCATCCTAATTTAATTCTTTAAGTAACATGTTCATCTATCATCCATTTTCCTGGAAAAATTGAGCCTAGATATCGAAAGCAGACAGAGAAAGAGTATCATGTAGTATAGCTCATCACGTTTCCTAACTTATCATGTATACGCGCTACTTGCACCTTTCAACCATCCTATTTTAATTCTTTAAGTAACATGTTCATCTATCATCCATTTTATCATTTATGCTCGCTACTTGCACCTTTAATAACACTGGTCGTTAGTAATAACCCAAGCACAAACAACTTTAGCTCAGTGCATTATCCAACCTCAACACGAAGCAAACAAACTCATTCGGAAACATAAATGGATAAGTGGATCCCTTCTTTGAGTTATCCAACTCTGACCGAACTTATTAGTCAACCCAAGCATATTCATCCTCCTATTACAATTTTTGCGCAACCTGAACAAGCTGGATAAAAAAGCAGCCTTTCACCTTCTTTTGATCAGTAAAAGGTAAGTCTTATGTAAAAAGCTGTAAGGCAGTACCAAGACAGTACTGCAACCTTCCCTCTTTTTAGGGAAGAGGGGTAACCCTGCCTCTGATTGCTGGTTCACACCCGAATTAGGGAGAAGAGTTGCAGTAAGTTGACAGCCAACTACCTCCGGCTGACAAACAGTAACCCCTTTTTTTTTTAAAATTTTATATACAGATCAGATGATCTGAAACTACCATCTAGTAACAGGTAACTCAGTAGTCAAACAGAACTTCTAATCCAAGAAAACAACTTACTTGCTGCTCCAGTGTAACAGATGCATTATATGTACGAAATACTTTTGCTGTCAGGCCTGGCATGAGTTCCTTTAGATGGGCATTAAGCTTACTCGTGTCAAGCTTGTCAAAAAGATCATCACCGCCCTTTTTTCCTAAAATCAACAATTAAGTGTATCCATGTATTTCATGAAGGAAAAAAGTTAAATAAAACATTCTAACGCAGAAGCAGCATTTACTAACCACTTCGGAACAGTTGAATAGCTTTGAAAACAGGCTCATACACAGCCACCTCATTTTGATACCTGATAGAATCTTTACCAAGAAAATCGAACTGAACGAAGCAAAGTCAATTCTATGCATAATAATTAATTGCACGAGACTAAGAACCTGTAAACGAGTTTCCTAGAGCTCCTCAAATTTAGCTTTTGTTGGATAAAACCACAATACCTTCAAAATATTTGGAGGTACTGGCTCTACATTCTCTACTTTTAAAGTACAACAACCAACTGTATCAGCTTCATCGTCATCCTGCACCGCATCGAAGTATGACTAAGAATACTAAACAGCCTTTGCACTGTCCCATGCCTCAGCGGGCAAAGCATGGGTGCTTCATAGAAATAATATTAAAAACTGGAATACTGATCTCTCATGTTCTGTTCTTTTGGATAAATTGATCTTTGATAAAAAATAAAAAAAAAATTGTGTTTTCTTTATTAGTGATGTGGTTTGCTAGTATCTCTTGGTAAACTTAATTCAATTGGAAAGAGAAAAGCAACATATATTGCTAAAATTTCCTGCTTCGATGCAGCTTGAAATGCTTCTAAAAGAGACATGATCTAAACCAGCATCAACAACTACTTTGGAATTTTTAGACTCTTTTTGAAATCTATGCTGCTCCTAGTTAAATATCTGGGAAAAAATAAAAAGCTAGTGTTCCTGCCTTCCTGTTACCTTCTCATTCCCTGCCCTCAGAGCTAATTTATCAATAAGATAAGTTGCAACTGCGATCTGACGCTTCACAGGATCTTTACTTGTAAAATCCTTTGTATATGCAGATCTAATGCCTTCAATGTAATCCTGCAACCAAGAGACGGTTACAGCTACCAATCATCCATGAGCAACCAGTCACAATTTAAAAAAGAAACACTCATCGGTCAGAAGTTTGCCAATTGCTTTCATTGTACCTTTAAACGCCTTGCTTTCTCATACTTCTCTTTATCGCTTTGCCCTTTCAAGGAACTACTGGCTGCCAGGAAAACGTATTTGAATTCTCTTGGATTGATAGGGTCATTCCAGAAAGCTAACCATGTTACAGTGTTGTCATGTCTTACTTCCTTCCATCTGCCAAGCCAACAAGGGGAAGAAAAATAAATGAAGGTGAATTCTAGCTTTACCTCCTCCAAAAGATAGGCTATTTTCAAAAGGATAACAGGAGAAAGAATGAATAAACCTTTCGCCAGAGATGGGGCACTCCGGTATCGGAGCACCCTTTCCAATATTTATTGTAATATCATTTGGCCGGATCCGTCTCTTTAGCTTTCCCATCTGTACCATTAAGCAACATCCATCAATACCACAGTGAAACTTGAAGTATCTAAAACATAAAGAAACACACCACTCTGCACATAGTAGATTGTTTTTGCCAGTTATAAGGTCAAAATTACCTTTGGATGTTCTCCACGACCACGAAACAGTCCAGGTGGTTCAACCCGAAAGTTCCCAACCTGCGCATAACTAAACGGTCAGACCATTCGCAGTTGGTTTGGAAGTTATATATGCTCACTATACCATGGGCTTTTCTGATTTTAGGGGTGGACACCTACCATGGTGAAGAACGAAAAGAGAACACCATATTGGAATATCATACTGAAAGGAAAGGAAGCTCATGATTGAGATTTGGGAATAACTAAGAGGCTCAATATCATACGGCTAGAAAACAAAAATAACGTCAAAAAGCGTGTACTGATGGCACAGGTTACAGCATAAGAATGGAACCAAGGAATCATCTAGACAAGATAATCTTTTAACTATAGAAAAAACATAAAGGAAATAAAGCTCTTCAAAGTTGTTGAAGATCAGTCAACGGGATGTCATGGAATAGCATCAGAACAGAACATTGAAAACATATAAGAGATCATTGGCTGCTTCAGACTTCCAAGCAAGAAACTTTGTAAGCTGGATAAACGCATTGCTAACGTAAGCTAAAATTCTCAGAACAGAAGCAGATGATGTTGAAAAAGAAAGAAGAAACATCACCAGAAAAGGAAGACATAAGAGAAGAAACACCCCCCCAAAAAAAAGGAAGACCTGAGACCTTTTCTTTTTCAGAAAATAAGACATAAGGACCATCTTATAATCCCATTGCATAATTTACGAAAGATAACACGTGCCATTTCGCTGAAAGTATCATGTACAAAAGCAAGATAATGCTAAAAGCTAAAGATAAACAGAACCAACCTTCTCCTTAACACCATCAACAATAGCCCACATGTACTTCTCTTCTTGCTTGAGTTTCTCTTCTCTCAATGCCTTTTTCTCCTGCAAAATAGGTAATTTTTTGTACGAAAAATATTTAAAACATCTACAAGCTTTATGTACTTGGCTACTAGGTTAACCACAAACATAGTTACCACCAGTTCATCAAACCCAAAGAACTTGGTCCATCATAGAATTTCTACCTAGATCTCTAATAAGGGTAGTGCTTAAGTGACTTCCACTTGCTATAGAAAATGAAATTCCAAAATCATCCAGCTTTAACGTCAATAAAGAGGAAGCTATTAAAAAATGTTAATAGAAGTTATACATTTTATGCAGTAAAACAAAATAATGCTCAATTTGGAACTTAAGTCTCAATGGCGCATAGATATGCGTAGAGGTTGGTAAGATAAAAGAATAATGTGATCGGATCTCTTGCATTTGCAAGGATGGCTTAGAATATAAACTATGAAGCACAGCTGCCGCGAATCTTCTCGGTTAAGCAAATGCAGCTAAAATTATTTTAGAAGGTTGACAGAAACACCACCTTCATGCTGGTCAGACAAAGTAGGCATCAAATGCCTACACAAAATTACCACACAAATAACATACTACCATAAGAGATTAGCAAGTAACACATCCACCACACAAAGTAAATCTATGCATTTGGACACTATGAAGCAACCATGTCTTTTCCAGACCAAAGTTGGCTGGGATAAGTTGTGCTATATCGGATGAGAACATACAACTGCTAAACAAATTCAGCATTTTGTGACAATTAACAAGACGAGAAAAGTTTTAAAAAATAGTTATTCGGCAACTCATACAGAAAGCTAACCAGCAATTAGAAGGTAGAAAAGTATAAGAAAAATGAACAAACCACGTTATAGGTCACAAAATAACTACAACTTCTCATATTTCATAACTTCATAGTTCTATTCATTTACTTACTTCGGTACTCATTTGCTTCTTCTTCTCCTTCTCACTTTGATGCCACTCATATATTGGGGTAAAATCACAGTCATCTAAATTTTGAATGACATGGTTTTTTCCTAGTATTTTTCTCCAGTCATTCATGAAATTCTCTTTGAACTGCGATTTACTCGTGTAATCAGTGTCTAACATCACTGCGTACATTGTTGCAACCTGCAGGCAGAAAGAAATTGCTGTACTGAGAATAAATTCACAAAGACATGAATGAGACACAAACAGCCAGAGACAGATTGAGACCTCCTCCTGCTCTGGAGTCAGAGCTACGGGCTTTCCCTTGTAGAGCATCTTAACCCCATGAGGCTTGTATGGAGGCGGAAAAATCACACCATTGTGAACCAATGTAGTCCATTTTTGCCCTTCACCAGAACTTGGCTGCAGTTTCGACGACTTAGAGTACTTGGATTTCTTCAATTTCTTCTTTGTTTTCATCGACGACGAAACAAATTTGGTTGCTTTCTTTGCGGATGATACTTTACTAGCTGAAGCTACTGACTTTTTAATTCTCTGAGATATAGGAACGTCATCGTCGTCGTCCTCTGTCTTCTTTTCAGGTTTAACAGACGCTTGCTTACTCGAAACAGGTGTAGATGCATCAGAAAGCCTAGGCTTTTTACCTGAAGCCTGAACAGCAGACTTTACATCACCTGGGGGTCTCTTACTTAAAACTGTTGTAGATGGCAAACCATTTTGCCGAATTTTAGGCTTAACTTCTTCAGAATTAGAAGACTTGCTTGTGGAAGCCCCTGCATTGGACTTCATTTGAAACCTTGACGCTAAGGGAATTTCATCATCTGAATCTTCTTTTTTGGGAGGTCTAGACTTTTGAACTGATGCTGAAGTACCAAGCACTTTGTTGGAATGACTAGAACTGCTCTTAGATAACCCAGAAGAAAGCCTAGCACTTAATGGTTTATCATCTTCAGAATCCTCAGCTTCATCATTAGGTTCAGATTTTGGTTCAACAGCTTGCTTTGGCTCTTTAGGAACAATCTTGGATTGTTGATTAACATTTTTTGCCTGATTACCCGCAGAGGCTGATGGCCTTGAGTTTGGTGCAGGAGATGCCCTGCCTGATGAAGGTGATGCTTTTGGACTAGTGAAAGGTGAAACTGCCGGAGAAGCCTTAGAAGAGGTGCCTGCCTTAACTTTCTGAACACTAGAGCTCTGGCCATTAGGAGAACGTACATCAGAAACTTGCCGCCCCGATCGTCCATCCTGCTTCTGAGATGATGAATTTGACTGATTCTGCTTTGATGTGGTACTACTTCGTTTGAAAACTAAGGGCATATCATCATCATCATCATCAACTTCAGCCATCAACTTTGTCTTGGAAAAAGCCTCAACAGCCATGAGCGTACTCTATGCTATACTGTCATATAACGTTCTCCTAATCTGTAAACGAGTTTTCATGATTACAAGGAAGAATAGGTTTAAATGCAATAAAAAGAAGAAGAGCAAAGGACATCTAGAGAACAAATATTGAAGTACATCAGCAAAACAAAGTTGATTCATAAAGCCAAAAGGGAAAAAACATGGCAAGAAAACATAAATCTAGTTCTTTTTTGGATGATGGCAGAGTCCTAGCCTGCTTGTGGGCACCTGACTATTCCACCAGCACCTTCTATGTCTCACCAACACAGATACAAGGTAACTGCAAATGGGAAGAGATCACCTTGTGTTTTTTGTCTCTGATGGGATTTGAACCCAAGACCCCATAATTCTCTGCCTACTTCATTGACAACTAGTCTACTACTAGGCCACACCCTTGGGTGCAAAAAACATATATCTAGCTTCTATCCCTCACAGTTTAGAACAGTTGTACCAAAGGAATACTATGATCTTTTTTGACAATGCAATGCAATTCCAGTCTCTTCTTGTAAATTTAGTTTTTCTATGTTCTCTTTCGAAAGAGTAAGTCTATTTCTCAATATCTTGGTACTTATCCACAAAGACTCACTGCTCTTATTTTGTCTCTAAAGGGTCTTCTCTCCCTATCAGGCTATCACACAAACAGAAAAAACGGAAGGGGGGTCTGTTCCCCTCTTCGTTCAAAATTATACTGAATCAAACATAAAATTCACGCAGCAAGCAAAATGAAAATGTTTCATGTGGAACATAAACCAAATTTTCAGTCTGCTTCCTTCTACTCCAACACATACTATAAACCCCCAAATCTAGAAGCAATAATTTTTTATGACAGCTTGCATGCACCTCGGTTATTCTACCGAGTAACTTTGCCCATCAAGGCTTAGGCGGATGAAGAAATCACCTAGTGTTTTTAACCTTCTAGACACAAATTAAACATTAGTAGAACCCATAATGTATGCCTCTTAGCAAGTAGCAACCTGGTAACTGTCAGCTCGAAAAATACAAATACCCATACATTTTATCTTTTGTAGCTTTCATTTAGAAAAACAAAAATCTCCAATGAAAATGTAACAGCAACTGATAAGCAATACTCAGAGCCATATTCGGGCAACCATCGCAGCTCAAGAAGCAGTACCGCAGGGTAAATAAATTAAGTTTTATAAATTAACTAGTGAAGAATATAAAAGAGGTATATTACAAATCGGAACTTTAGCTTTCATTAAGCAGTGGGGAGCTACACGATAAATCATTACAACCAATTCACAACTCTTATTTCTCATTTTAACATCAAAATTATAAGGAAAAAAGGGGATTAGGGTTTTTGTTTCACGAAAGATAAAAATTTTAAGATATATAGGAGGAGAGAGAAAGGGGAGTTGTAACGTACAGAGACGAATTGAGCCGGAGAAAGAGATCGCGAGGAGGACAAAGGAGGAGATGGAGGTGAGGAAGAGGAAGAGTGGTGGTCATTCAATGGAATTTGGCCGAAGAAATCGACGACTCAATTTCAATTCATCTTAGCAGGCCAATCGGAATGTTGGGTCCGAAATTCGACCGCCATTCTCCATTGCACGTCCACCAAACGGCTAGGTTGAATTTGGGCTTGTCTAACCTAGAATGATATTGGGCTTCGAGTCATGTGGGTCTTACGTAAAAATAGTACGAGCTAGCCCGTTTTCGTACCGATCATTCAAAAATAGTCGGCGCTTACCAAGTTATTGAAAAATAGCCATTTTTTTGCTGCAACAGAGACCGGTCCAACATAATATACTAGAGTTAGGTGCACTTGTGTATGAACTTCCAGCATATTATGCTTGAACTCTAACACGCGGAAAGTTCCAGCATAATATAATGGAGATTCGAGCACATGTGTATGAACTTCCAGCATATTATGCTGAACCACTATACTTTGCTGCTGGAGTTCCAGTATACTTATGTTGGAACTTTAGTATACTTTGCTAGAACTCCACTATATTATGCTGGAGTACTTTCCGAATTTTGAACATTGTTTTCGTTCAGATTTATCTTTACATGAAAAGTGGCTAAATTTCGATTACTTTTAAAATTGTAGCTATTTTTGAATGACCACTTGTAAACTTGGCTACTTTTTAATTTCTCCCGGGTCTCACTCCTTTCATTTAAGTGGGCCCTCCTATTTTGTTTCTTTTAATTCAAAAAAAAAAAATTGCAAAACAAATTTTCCACCAAAAAACAAGAAAGAATAATCCTTAAATTTTCATTTTTTTTCCCAATGTTGCGCTTTTCTTTTCGTCGATAACTAGTTTTCATTCAACTTAGCTTGTGTGTGTTAGTCGCGTAAAATAGTTGTGAGCAGAGGTGGATGCAAGGTATGGGTATCGGATTCAACTGAATTCAGTACTTTTAGTATGAAGCATAAATTTATGTGTAAAAATTTATTAATATTGTAATATATAGCAATGTAAACCCATTACTTTAAAAATACAATGAGTTCAATGTAAGAAAATTTAGAAATTGAACCCATAAAACTTAAATCATAGATCGGCCTCTAGTTGTGAGCAGCTAATAATCAATAGCGGATCCAGAATTTTGTACAATCGGGTTCAATCTTAGAAGTATGTCACTTTAGTCGTAAAATAGTAGTTATCAAGTGGATTTAAATAAATATCTATATAAAATTTACACAACTTTAATCCTAGTTTATATATATATATATATATATATATATATAGTATTATTTTTTGGTGAAGCGGGTTCAGTTGAACCCGCTTAGCCACCGTACGGGTCCGCCACTGCTAAAAATCATATATAGAGTGTTCTGGATGAAAGTGTAGTTTCTTTCTTGATCATGTGTACAAGTAGAGCATTGCTCTCCACAATGCTGGGGCGTCCATCCCATACATTTTGTCAATCTTGTACCTTATATGGGCTAACAAAGGCTAGACAAGCATTATACTAAACAACAACCCAATCTTGACGAAAATATTGCATGACACGACAATTAGGGGCGAACCCACATGTAATTAAGTGAGTTTAATCGAACCCGCTTCACCGAAAATATTACTGTATTCATCAACTTTTTATATTTAAAATAAGGAAAATACGTATTTGTTATATTATTTGAACCCCCTTGATGATTACCGCTGTAAAGATGATCGTGCGGGTTCAGAGCTTTAGCCAGGTCGCGTGTTCGACTCACGTTCACCCTTGCTTTAAAATTTTGTGCTTTTTCCTTTTGTGTTTGAATTTCGACATAGAATATGCAGCGGAGCGTGTCTTTGCCAGGTCAATTTTGTCTTTTCCTTATTTTACTTCATATTTTTAACTTAATCCATACAAATCAACTTTGTTTTACTTTAAAAATTAAACCTTTCTACAAGTAATTTTTAATTCTCTATTTCATAAATTTTGCTAAACATGCAAGTATATTTGATGAAATTATTTGATAATTTGTTAGATTATGTTGAAATCTTTTATTTGCTTATATTAAAAATGTTGGTTTAATGTATTAATCCTCTTCCTTTAATTATTGATATTAATTTAGTTAAGATTGTAATTCTTTTTATTGTCCTCGATCTATTTGTAAATAATACCTTCTTAGTTATAAATATAAAAGGATTTAATATTCCTTCAAATTTTTTGGAGTTGATAAATTTTTTAATTGGTTAAATTATTTTCTTGTAAAGTAATTGCTAAATAAAATAGATAAGAGTGTTTGGTGAAAAAGATAGATTGTTCAAAAAATTAGGAGAAAATAGTCTTTATACTTTTAAAATACCAAAAATTGTAAAATAAATACTGCGTTCACTTTTAAATGATTTAATTTAATATCACATTATAAAGAAAAGAGACAAAAAAGAAGAAGAAAATTACTAACAAAGATGCTACCAAATTGTGTTCGCCATGTACGATACAACTTATACTATCAATTTGCGTCGTTTAAAATTAAACCCCCTGCTTGTGTAAAATTTTGGATCCGCCACTGACGACAATACATTGTCACTGAATTGGTTTTGAGGTGCTCACTGAGCTGAGATGCCTATTAGTATGAGTGCTTTTACTTTTGCAAAAGTTTGTAACACTCACTTGAATGTATCATGCAAAGTAAAAAAAAATATAAGTAGGAGCCGATAATTCCACTTGAATATCCCCTCGAATGAATGGGGGGTTCCCTCTTCTTGCACACATGAGAGTGTATGTGCTTGTAAGTGTGGAGCAAGGGTTGTACACTACGTGTGTTATGGTGATATTTGCTTATATTTTTCATATGTTATGATTTTTGGATTTTGTTTTCATCTCTAACTTGCTTTATGTATAGTATGCCATATCCCTACTCTGAAGTTTTATGCTCGACTAAGGAACTTGGCTTTCAGAGTATAGTCAAACCTTTCTATAACAACTTCATTTGTTCCGAATATTTTTCGTTGTTATAGCAAAGTGTCGTTATAGAGAACATATATTATAACATAACATGAAAATTGATTCTGAAAAAGTTTAGGTTTTATAGAAAAGTGTTGTTATATTGGGATGATGTTATAGAGAAATCTGATTGTAGTATAGCTTGGTAAGTGAGCCAACGTCGGTGGATCTAGACTCACCAATCTTTCTGGTTTTTTGTTTCTGATCCACGAATATCGGAATGGATAGTTTGAAATTGAAGTTCTATTCATAATAGCTATCAAGAAATAAGAACTTGTTGCAAATTCATAGAAATGGCTGTATACACTGATTTCCGGTCCTTATAATGCATGATGCATATGTGTTATGATTTGTGAAACACAAATTCAAGGACTATCATTAAAATATAATTTGGATGATTATAAAATAATAGTAACTCGTCTAACTTGAGAACTGAGAGTTACGTTCCCACTCCCTTTGCTCAGATGTGCTAATCTCTACGAGCATTAATCTACATTCTTATTGCTTTATTCGTAATCTGTTTCCAAACTTGTTGCCAGAATATACGGACAAGGTTCAAGTGACCGAGGGAGAGAAACTGAGAATCATCTCGACTTTGTCTCTTTCAGCATAGCAGGCAAATCAGCTAGCATGTCAGAATTGCTTCACCAGCCTCAAAACATGTATAAATACGACGAGTTGCGATACTTCATGATTTACCTTCATCTCCATGGATATAGAAGGATGATAAATGACACTCTTACAGATGAAAATTTTGTATGGCAGTTGATGTCAATCTACACTCAAAATTTTACTAGTGGAGTTTTAACTCAGCAGGATAAATAGAAAGGCTTTGCCTTACAGTGTAATGGCAATTTGTCTCAGATGACTAGATATATAGAGATAGAGATGGAAATAATAGTGGCCTCTAAACTAAGGGTGTATGGTTCAAAACAGATGGAATCCATTAGTATGACAACACAATTTGAGTTGCGACTTAACTATAGACAACTTTGTTGCCACCAGATCAAGTGGAGATATGCTACTTGAGGCAATGGCAATGTTACATAGTCTGTACATTTCCCTGAGACTGAGTGTGAGACTTGGCTGCTCCTTCTTTCCATCCCTTTTGGCGTGCTCTCATCTCCCATGTAGCAGTCAGTTTCTTTTGTGCCAATAAAGCTACCTCAGCTTTTTCCCGTGCCTCTTCACATGTCTCCATTCCAGAATTGCACTTGTCTGCCTCTTTCATATATTGGGATGTCAACTTTTTTGCTTCAAGAAGTGCCATGTCAGCCTTCCGCTGATTTTCCAAGGCCTCAGCTTCTCGCAATTTAAGTTCCTCAGACAACAAGTCAGCAAAGTTCTTTTCTGTGTCTTCACCAACATCTGGATCACGCTTGGCACAATCTGCAAAACATTGAAATGAGAACGGAAATCCAAGATTTTATATTTCAAGTCACAACATATAGATTTCAATCCTCAAAAGAAGAGTTAATGGTTACTACAATGAAAGAGCAAAAATAATGAGGTTTGCTGTTAAAGCGAAGAAAATTCACATTTTTTTACTCTAGGATATTTTGAACAAATTCAGCTTATTAAGATGTCAATCACTTGCAGAGTTGCAGTCTTGCAGATCATCAACAGATTTGCATAATTCCAACGCAATACAGAATCGGATAAATCATGGCTTAAGTCCTTAAACTCAACCATCACGTTTGAGATGTTTGTTTATCACATGCAACAAAATAAATGTGTTTACAACAACGATGCTCAAAATGTCCTTTTTACAAAATGGAAAATTTTCGCCTACCAAGTACTAAAAGTCTCGTGTCCCCAGTCATAAGATATCGTCTATGTTTTTCTTTACAAGGTAAAAAATTTTATTAATGTGAGCAGAAGTCCAATATACAAGCTGCATACCATATAACCCAGGCAATAATATGGTTCTCTATAAAAATGGCACCCGAGAGTGTGCCCTAGTGGTCAATGAAATAGGTGCAAACTTTGTAGAACCAAATTCAAGTCCCAACAACACTGGGGATTTCGTTCCATCTGTTTGTGGATGAGTTACTCGCTACCTATACTAAAGGGAAGGAGCAGGTACCTGGTGGAATAGCCAAGCCATGACTCAGACACCACCATATTAAATAAATAGTTCTATTAAAAGTCACTCAAACTTCTTTCAGTCATGACCTTCATGTGTGCACCAAAAGCAAACTAAGACTAAGATACTATTCTTCAAATGTACAAGTTATCATCCATTTGAAAAGGCAAAAAAAAATGTTACGATGAATCTGAATATAAACTCAAATGAACTATTTCTTTTTCTTGTCCATTTAAAGAAAATTAAACAAAAATCTCACATTTATAAAGAAGATAACCGCTATAAATCTACTCAAATGGTTTCACAATTTAAATTAATCGCAATTCATGTTTTATTCATTTAGACTTCAACAAAAAAGAGATGGCTCATTTACTGTCCCAAATTATGTGTGCTCTTGTCTTAATACTCCCTCCGGTCCACAATAAGTGACCAATTTGCTTTTTTATTTTGCTCCAAAATAAGAGTCCATTTATATAATCAAGAAAGAATTCAATTTGCTTTTACAAAATTACCCTTATGTACATATCCCTAAAACGTTTTCTTACTCCTCACATTAAATATTTCATTAAGGGTAGTTTAGTCATACTAGGTATTTTTGTATAAAATTTAGTATTTTCTTAATGGGCGTGCCAAAAGCAAATTGCTCACTTATTGTGGACCGGTGGGAGTAGTAGCCAAAGTAAATTTCAGACTGAGGGAAAGAACAGAGAAAATGAGGAGAAAGAGAGTGAAGAAGGAAGGCATGTCCGAAAAACTCTTTGAAGTTGTTATCAGGCTGGTGATGGGAATGGTCATGGAATTTCTAGGAGGAAAACTCGTATTAAATTTTTGGATCTGTTGAGTTCTTGTAATTTTATATCAGTCTACTGCCATTTTCATGTTATATGAGGTTGTGCCAGTCATCGGATCCTTTAACGGTCGAAAACAGTGACAGGTCACTCAAGAAAAAACCAAGGGTTATATCAGCACATAGGATTTTAACGTCAAAGCTAACATCTTCATGCATGACATAAAACATTCCAATCAAGGAATCGTTTAAAATCTCAACTGATGCAGGCAAAGAGAACATAAGGGTTTACTTAATTAGTAGAAAAAACTGGCTACTAACGACATACAGCATAAACCTGATTAGAAAACATCACTAATATATCATCTGTTGGTCCCATTACATCAAGGTACTTATGGAGTGTACCAACTTTAGAGGGAGAAAGCATTTGATAACACCAACCTAGAACGGTTTGATAACCTTTAGGTTCAAAGCTGAAATACTACACCTTAATTCCTAGAATGGTAAAATCATGAAAAAGTATCGATGATCTCAATGTTAAAGAAAGGTAAGTCCCATCAGAGAAAAGCTAGAAGAAGATAATAATGACTCTGATGAAAACACTAATCTTGCAGCAGATTACAGAATAAATGATATTTTAATCACAGAAAATCAATAAACTGCATATCTCATGAATCATGATACTAACCTGTCAAAGAAGCATTGCTCAAACCTGCAAGACAAACAAAGTAAGATGTCAATTCAAGCAATTATTGACAAACAAATGTCCTCATGTTACCAGATACTCTTAACAAGCCTCACAAAAAGATATGGTGTCCAGATCATAGAAAATCACAATTCCACAGTACATGACTAGTTAACCATATTAGCCTTGACTTCAAGATAGCAAACTTCTCTATAACAACCTCGTTTGTTTTCTGATATTTTTTGGTTGCTATAGAGAAGTGTTGTTATAGAGGACATATATGATAACATAAAATAAAAATCAGTTTCGAGAAAAACTTGGGTTTTATAGTGATTGGTTTTTATATATAGATAATGTTATAGTGAGGTCTGACTATAGTATGTTTGTTCATTCTTCAATGTTAATAACAAAATGCCCTTTCTCCAAAAATCCCAAACTACATATAACAACAAGCACAACGATTTGGGGAATATTTTAATTTAGGTTAACACATTCATGAATCAAGGCATAGAAATATTGCTAAGACTATAAAAGGACTGATAATTAATGAACTTCAAACAATATGAAATTCCCTAATTTGGCCTGAAATTAGAAGTTCAGAACTATATTTTTGAATGAATGGAGGTATTTTAGCAGGATTTTGATTCCATATCTGCAGCCATTCAGAACACAGAAAGCAAGACAATGACATATGAATTGAGTTCTGCTTCATTTAGAAAGCAGATCAAAACAAACTATTGAGATCTTTCTAATCAAATGACCAGATTCACAAGTGGGTCTTTAACAAAGTGGCCAGATTCACAAAATGGGTCTTTTAAGTAAATGAAAAGATTCACAAAACAGGTCTTTAAATAACCATATTCACAAAATGTAAAATTTCTACAGATCAGGGGCAAATGTGGGTACCTGGAGGAATGAAAAAGAATGGTTCAGAATTGCAATCACAATTACAAGGAGGGCAGGTAGTAACTGAAGAAGAAGCAGCAGCTATGCCTTCCATTAAGTGCCAATACAAAGGTGGACCTAAAATATAGGCCGCTAAGCTTATTGCCATTAAACACAATACTGCTTTCAACATCTTCGGACTACATGCTGATTGATTCAACGCCATTGGTCCTCCTCTGTTTTTCCCTTACGAGTGGGATTTTTTTTTTGTTGGAGTGTATGGATTGTTAGTAGTAGTAGAGATCAATAGCAGGAGATGAATGAGAGTGTGGGAATGGAGATCAGCTACCACTCTCTCTCTTCTGCTTTTTCAACAGCCGTGCCGCGTTTGGCATCCACAGTCTCGCGCAGATCTGCCGACGCACTCACTGAAACGTGAAGTTTAATTGCTAGTACGTCTTTTTTTTTTTACCTCTTTTACTTTTTATTTTTTTTGTTACGTGTGGCAGGAATAATTTGTTTTTTTTTACTATTGTATTATACTGTTACTTTAAATAAGTTTTGATTGTTACTTAAATACTTGTCTGGATAGTTGTTACCCATTGTATTTTATTATATTGTTACTTTAAATACGATATTTATTTTTATTGTTACTAAATTTTATTGTATCGTATCGTTAAATATGTCGTTACGTAACGACGAAATGTGTCATTTTATGTAACGACTGATTTGGTGTTATCGCGTCGTTACCTTGTCTTTTTCTCTCAATCTCACTCTTCATTATTATTAAATAATTTTATTTTATCATTTACGCTACTTTTTTATATATCGTATCGCAATTTTTCTTTGTAATATTGCAAGTTTATTCTTCATATTGCTGGTGTGTGATATCATCAAACTACGACAAACGACACAATCTATCCAAACATTGTATTCATCAAACGATATGATACAGTACAATACAACATGATACATTATGAAACTATATGTAACAACCATCCAAACAAGTCGTAAGAGAGAAGGTGGGAAAGGATTGATATTTAATAACGTCTATTATGATAACTAGTTTTAAAATAAGCGTGTTTTTCATTATTAAATAATATAATTAAATTATAAAATAAAAATAAATTAGATAACTTTCTAATATTAGAATTTTTGATCCCATTTAGTAGGCAAAATAAAGGATGAATCTTGTAAATGAAAGTCTTCAAAGTATAATAAGAATAACTTATAAAATTATTGTTAATTTTTATCTAATATAGAAACAAACAAGTAAAAAAATATTTTTATTACGATAATTTTTCAAATAATATATTTTGTATCATTTACTATTTCATCCTTATTGCTTCAAGTCTGCAGATATTAATAGAAAATAATAATTGAGTGTATGATATTCTGTCATTATTGAGTAAATTCTGCTTATTTGAAAAAAAAAAATTATAATTTTACAAGTTGAAATAATTACTGAGCATAATTTTAAAAATGAGTAAAATTCAAGTTGATTTTGAAGTTCTGAATATTAAGATTAACATGCAATGTGTTATAGTTATGTTGCATAGTCCAAATAAGGAAAGAATTTATTTACGGTGAAATCTTTATTGATCTTTACTTTTAATTGTTAGATTTTTCTACATAATTTAATAATCAAAATTTTAACTGATTTAAAATTCTACATATTTTAAAATTCCAGTAATCGTTTCCAATGATTATGTTTATCTTGTTTCCAGACTATAGTGAGCTATATATTTATGTTTTTTTATTACTTTTTCATATAATTCGCCAGCATTATTTCAAATTTGGTTTTCAAGTTTGTAATGGTATTCATAATTTTAGATGGTCGGAATGGGTTAAAGATTTTAGGTAGTCAAAATAGACTGTACTTTAATGACATGGTAAAAATTTACCTGTACCATCGGGTGTTTGCACCCAACAAATAAATAAATGACAATTGTCACTTTAGTTAACTACAATTATTAGTACTTAACCATAATTAGCTATCATCACTTTAGTTAACTACAATTATTAGTACTTAACCATAGTTAGCTATCATTTATTTTTGCCATATGATCTTAAATATTATAATATAAATTATCCTTAATAAATCAATTGAAAATGGTGAGACATTTTTATTAATTCTTGTTGCCAAGATACTCCAATAATTCTTGTGGAGGGATAAAAAGTCAAGAAAATTATTTCGTCCTTGCCATTTACAAATTCATATTTTTATAATAAAATCATCTATTAGTTATTGTTGCCACGATTTTTCAATAATTACATTGTTGGTCACATAATTTTTATAAGTCAATTGTAAAAAAATAATATTAGTTCTCCTATTCTGCTCAAACTAAGTTGTATTGGTAAAAAAGAGTTTCACACGTAAGTCAGCTTTTGACAACTCAGCCAGACACGTGGACACAGGAAAACGTGACAGTTGGATGTGATTTTTTGAAGAGGTACGGTACAAAGAGGCTCAGTAAACCCACGAACTTATCAGCCACAGAAAACTCAAGTTGATCAAAACGGGAGAGAGGCACGGTCAGAATGAATCTAGACAAAGTTACGGG
>ML349366.1:0-10552 GCA_005239505.1 Nicotiana paniculata | reverse complement strand
AGAGAAGAAAAACTAAGTAGAATCCTCTTTCAACGTGGTGTGTTCCTCCGTCCAAAGTCCCCAGTCCAATCCCCCCAATGTGATGTTTTTGGGTCTATTTATATGTTTAGGATGAACCCTAAACGTGTCAAAGACTTCTATTCCAACTTGGAAACACTTAAAACCCGTCAAAACTCGATTTCTGGCCGACTGGGGGACCCTGGCGTTTGGGCTCTAAGGCCTGGGTAACGCCAGGCTCCCCCTGGCGTTAGGCCTCTAAGTCCTGGGTAACGCCAGGTNATTTTTCGACGTATTTGCATCCGTTTAGCTCCGTTTCCATTTCCAATTCACCTACACATAAAATAAACCCCATTAGGCACATACGACGTGTATTTTATCATTAAAACACATAAAATGCAAGGTATATAATTCTTAAAATCATGAATTTTAGCCACGCATCACCTTCGCGTTCGCGAGCCAGTGCTCCCGTTCGCATAGAAGAAAGGACCGACCCCTCCCCCAAGTTCCTAAAGCTACGCGTTCGCGTGAAGCTGGTTGCGTTCGTGGAGGGTAAGACCCCCAACACTCCACGTTCGCGACACAACTATCGCGTTTGCGATGAAGAAAATCCCACCCAGCCCAGTTCACTCTTCGCGATTGCGAGAGTACCTTCGTGATAGTAAAGAAGGAAATGAGGATAGCTGAAACTGAAGAAAAACCAAATTTCGTAAGTGTAAAACCATCCGTAGCCTATCTGAAACTCACCCGAGCCCTCGGGACTCCAAACCAAATGCGCACACAAGTCCAAAAGTATGATACAAACTCGTTCGTGCGATCAAAACACCAAAATAATACCTAGAACTACGAATCAAACACCAATTCAAATGAAATTATCAAGAAAACTGTAAAACCTCTATTTTAACAACCGGACATCCGAATCACGTCAAACCTACTCCGTTTCTCACCAAATTTGATAGACAAGTCATAAATATAGTAATGGACATACACCGGGTTTCAGAACAAAAATACAAATCCGGTATCAACATAGTCGAACATCGGTGAATTCTTTAAAATTATTAAACCTTTAAACTTTTAATTTTCAACAAAAATTAATAACTCGAGCTAGGGACTTCCGAATTCGTTTCCGAGCATACGCCCAGGTCCCCAAATCACAATACATACCCACCAAGACCGTCAAAACACAAATCTGGGTCTGTTTGCCCAACACGTTGACCAAAGTCAAAACAAATGAATTTTTAAGGCAAAATTTTATATTTTATCAGTTTTTAACATAAAAGCCTTCCGGAAAAATACCCAGCATGTGCAGGCAAATCGAGGAAGGCTTAAAGGAGCTGTTGGATGCTTTGAAACATAGAATTAGGTTCTAAAACTCTAGATGATCTATCGGGTCATCACATTCCCCAACATGGAAATTGAAACGGACTCAACGGAAATCATCAAACTCTTATATGAAGACAAACCAATATCTACCTAACACTATTCTTGAATGCATGTTTTTAGTGCGCTAGCTGAAGCTCCCAACTCTGAGACATAACCTCAGAGAATGAAATGAAGTAGCGCACCTCCTAGCTAAGGAAGTTGTTAGAGACTTCATCCCAACTAAATATTTTTACCATGCTCGTCCACCTCTTTTTGTTGATCTTAAATTAAACAAGAACAAGCAAGGAACCAGTAATAGTACTAAATGTCTTCCTACTTCTGTTTGTAATAGCCTTGCCATTTTAGGAAATAGTAATGTCCTCACTGATTATGTATTGACTATATAACCTTTTGTTTAGTAATATAATCTTCATTTTTCCTTCAAAACAAAAAGCATTAAAAAAATTAAAAGTCATTCAAAGGCTATTCAAATGGGTGTGACAAATTAAAAGCGAGTAAGGCTAATAACATGGTGAAATTTGACTTTGTCAAAAGATTAATTTAAGGAATCACATAATAGCTTGTAAATGGTCAGATTCAATTTGTTAAGATTGAATTCAAGCTTATCAGTCATCAATTACAAATAGTAAAGGAATATATTTAAAATAATTAGTGTAATAAAAACCCATTAACATAATTTTAAATGAAAAAATCTAGACATCAATTTGAATATTTATTTTTGAGTTATCAAAATTATTTTTTTAACACTAATAACTCTAGTATCTCCAGTGTTATGCAATTTCAAACTAAGGAAACCTAAATGTTATGGCCATTATTCTTCACTTGTAGGGACATCTAGATTTTATGTAGGCAACTACAGAAATAAGGACACTTGAAAATTCTATGTATTACTCCTTTCGGTCCAAATATTAGTCATTTTAGAAAAATGTATGTTTTTTAAAAACAATTACATATCTAAAATAAAAAAAATATTCATTTATTACTACTCTACTAATTAATGGAGTGATATAATTAATAGAGATTAAAGGTAATTAGACAAATTCACTCTTATTCCTAATAGGCTAATACTCCTAAATGTCTGACCAAGGAGTGTGGAGAAACTATAGAAGACAGATGTAGATCTAAGATAGTACCATTTACGTGAGTTCGGAACCAAATGTGGTTCTTTTGGACTCAAAGAATCAAAATATGTGAAAAAATTGGCCACCATAATATATATAGCGCGGTATTTCACCGCGCTATACCTTAACGGTCGTTTGTCATTCAGGTACAACGCGATGAAATACCATGCTATATTTGAACTTAAATGGGCGGGAAGCTATAGCGCTCTTATTTACCGCGCTATAGTATAACTGTAACGACCCGATTGGTCATTCCGAGAGTTTAGCACCCTTTTCCCCATTTCTGCATTTGACATATATTGCTAGCCTGTTTTTGTTGTTTTGGGTCAATTGGTTTGGGTCTGGAGTGGTCATGGTGAGAATTGAGGCATTTAGTCTCTCAAGGTAGCCTAATAGTTGAGAAAGTCAACTGAGAGTTGACTTATTGGTGAACGACCTCGGAATGCAGATTTTATGGCTCGGATGGTTTCGTTAGGTGAATTGGAACTTAGGAGTGTGTTCGGAATGGAGTTTTGATGTCCCGTGTAGAATTAGGCTTGAATTGGCGAAAGTTAGTTTTTGGTGATTTTCGGTTGGCCGTGGAAAGTAGGCTATCGGGGTCAGAATGGAATTCCGGAAGTTGGAACAGATCCGTAATGTCATTTTGGGTATGTGTGCAAAATTTCAGGTCAATCAGAGGTGTTTTGGTTGGTTTCGGCGTAGTTGGCAAAATTTGGAAGTTTCAAAGTTCATAGGCTTGAATTTGATGTGATTTTGGCGTTGTTGCGTTGTTTTTGGTGTTTCGAAGGCTCGACTAAGTTTGAATGATGTTATGGGATATGTTGGTATGTTTGGTTGAGGTCCCGAGGGCCTCGAGTGTGTTTCAGGTGGTTAACGGACCAACTCTTGGCTTGAAAACTAGGAAATTTTTTGGTGGTGTGAGGTTCTGGTTTCCTTCTACGCGATCGCGGGAGGATTTATGCGATCGCGTAGAGTAAAAGAGTGGGTCAGGCATTTTGTTCTATGTGATCGCATGGTTAGGATTGCGATCGCATAGGTTGGTCAGGTAAGGCAGTGCGATCGCGTGGGTGTTGGTGCGATCGCGTAGAGGATTCTAAGGTGCATGTGTGGGGTGGAGAGTTGTTCTATGGGATCGCATTTAGTGGCTGGTCTGTGCATCGGGATCGCGTGTCTAGAGGCGCGATCGCACTGAGAAAAATTTAATGGCTGGGCAGAATATTTTAAAAGGCCATTTGTGCGAGAATAATTTATTTTCCTCCATTGTTGAACGAGTTGGGAGTTCTTTTGAGAGGTTTTGAAGAGGAAATTGAAGGAAATCACTTGGAGGTAAGGTTTTAAACTTCATAACTCGTTTATATGTCGTTTTCTAAGTAACTAAACCATAAAATTGTTGGAATTAAACCAAAATTTGGGGAAGAAGGGTGCATGAAAATTAGATTTTTCTTTTGAGGATTTGAGTGGACAATTGTGGTCCGATTTTAGTGTTCTTGGTATGTATAGAATCATGGGAGGACGAGGATTCTAGTGATATAAATTTTATTAAATTCTGAGGTGCGGGCTCGGGTTTGGCGGGATTTCGAGATTCTTGTATAATTTGATAGTTTTCGATTGAGTTGTGTTACTTTGGTATATATTGATGATCTTAAACTGGTTTTGGCTAAATTCGGAGAAATCGGGAGCCAATTTGAGGGGAAAGAGCATAGAGGACTAGTGTTGTGGCCCGGTAGAGGTAAGTAATGTTTATAAATCTTGTCCTCAGAGTATCAAATCCCGGACTACATATTTCTCACTAATTATAGAATGGCGCACATGTCGGATAACGAGTATGTGGCGCGCACTGATTTTTGGATTGGACTAGATCGTCTCCGCGGCAACTAATGAGTTGCATGTTTTACTCAAAACCTTATGATAAATTATGTTCTAAAGATTGTTGAAAATATTTGGGCTATAAGTCGTATTTGGGGCCTTGTGCCGATCTGTTTCGACCCCTTGGGGGCTTTTTACTACGTTTTCCTTACTATGTATTGATGATTTCACTCAGCCGCATTGTGCTTACTATTTTCGAAACTCAGCCTGATTTACATTACTTTGCGATTTAAAAATGATGTTTTGGGTCGAGTACTCTTTTTCACTGATTCGCCCGAGGGGCTTTTTGAGTGGTTCTGCTGAGTGAGGCCGAGGGCTTGATTGTGGATATGATACGCCACGAGGTGGCTTGATATTAGCGCTTGGGTTGAAGGAGCCCCTCTGGAGTCTAAAGACACCCCAGTGAGCGTACAAAGTGCCGAGTGCCGAGTGACGAGTGATTGGGAGGCATGAGTGACTGTGAGGTGCTGAGCGACTGATTATGAGTGACTGTGAGGCATGCCCGAGGGGCTGATTATGATACATGTTTTTTCCCGAGTGGCTACTTATGATTTTACTACTTTCACTTTGAGCTTATGAAATATGTTTTGCCCGAGGGGCCTCTATACGATTAATTTCATTTTCATACTAAATCTTTCGGTTTGAAGTTGTTGAAAATATACATTCTTCAAAGGATTTTTCTGAAGTTGGTTTTAAGGCATGATGATTTCATATATTTATGTTATACTGTTGGAAAGAAAGTATGTGCATCTTGTGATTTGATGACACTGATTTTATGTGTTTCTTGCTGCTCAGACCTGATTTATTTTCATTACTACTGAGTTGGTGTACTCACATTACTCCCTGCACCTTGTGTGCAGATTCGGGTGTTAGGGCAGGGCGAGCTGCCTATCTGTTCCTGAGATTCTTGGAGGTTTGCGAGGTGGTTGCATGCGTCCGCAGTCATGCTCCCTCTCCTGCTTACTATTATAGAATTTATTTTCTTTTGAGTTGTATATTTTGTGTAGATGCTCATGACCGGTGACTCCGGGTTCTCGGGGGTTGTATTTAATATTCAATATAACTTTAATTGTTTTATAAATGTTTAAAGGAAACCTTTATGGGTAATCGGTATAGTAAAGATGTAAATGGGAGCTTATTATGATTTGAGTGAAGTTTTGGCTGGCCTAGTTCCATGAAGGCGCCATCACGACTGGCCTAGATTTGGGATCGTGACAGTTTGGTATCAGGGCGTTAGGTTACATAGGATTCACCGGTCATGAGCAGGTTTAGTAGAGTCTTGCGGATCTGTACGGAGACGTCTGTACTTATCTTCGAGAGGCTGCGAAACCCTTAGGAAAAACCTTACATTCTTAAATTCTTGTCGTGCGAATCCATTGTATCCAGCCAAGAGCGTAACTCTTGAATTCATTACATGTATTTGAACGCGCACGAGAGCGCTTGGTATCAGCTGTGCATCGACGGCTTGTGACTTCCATGGATGAGATGTGATTTTGGTATATTGGTAATGGGCCAGTCTGGAGAACTTGAGGCCGGATTCATTCTGTGGTTTGATTGCTGAGATTTTCATTGTGTGGGCACATATAATTGGGGACTTGTATGTCCGTTTGTGTTCTTATTGATGAGAATTGGTGACTAGATGCCTATGTGGTGGGTGTGATTTGATGGTTAGATGTGTTCAGAGTGTTAATTGTGTCAAAAGGGTTGGCTGGAAATGTGGCAAGATTTATTGAGTGTTTGATTTCTATCTCGATTTGGTATATCACCTTGAGTTGTGAGTATGTTGGAAGACCTCTCATGTTGTGTAGTTGTGGAGTGAAGCGGATTTCTCTGTTGGGTTATGAGTTCCAGCTGATGTCTTTTGAGTTGATCATTTTCCCCCAGTAATGTTCATGTATTTGATTGACAGTGTATTCCAGCCGTATTATCACTCCTTGTTATTGTATTCATTGATGGCGTCCTGACATATTCGTGTAGCCAAGAGTAGCATACTCAGTATCTGAGGATGGAATTATAAGGATTCATGGAGGAAAGGCTCTATGCCAATTCTCCGAGTGCGACTTTTGGCTGGTTCAGTAGCATTCTTGGGACACGTGGTATCCAGTGAGGGTATCCATATGGTCAGACATGTGTGGGTAGAGATTCCAAAAGCTCGACATTTCTGTGACCACCGCTCCAGTGTTAGTTCTGCCATCGGCTTCAGGTTTTTACTGCGTATTGGTGGTGCCTCGAGGGTAGGCATTGGTTGTGTTCAGATGCAGGAAGGTGTAGTGATTGCATGATAGTTTTGGTCTTCAGAAGTGTATGGAGAGATAGCAGTTGAGGCTAAGCGGGCAGGGGTATCTCCTGCGGGTTGTCCCAGGGTGTGTGGTCCCTATGTAGTTCTGTAATAAGTTCTCTTCTACCAGTAAATGATATATGTTGTAATTGGAGTTTAGATCGCTTGTGGAAGTTGGTGTGACTATTGCAATGGTGAATGCGAGATTTGCAGATAACTTGAGCTGTTAGACGGATGGTGATTATTATGGGCATTATGAGTTATTTTTTGTCTCGATCGTTGGCTTTGAGCCAAGTGGGGGAGTCTGTTAATGCTAAGTTGATTGCATGATTATGTGTGGTATTGGTTTCAGTTCGAGGTATATTATTAAATCAGTTATGACCTGCAGGTGTGGGGTCTGGGAATGTCACGAGTAATGGAAATTTCTTCGATATAGGTTGCAATGTACTTTGTTGGGTAATTGGGTTCTATTGAATGATTAAGTGGAAATTGTAAAAGGTGTAGTATGTGCAGTGTATGAATTTGCTTGTGGCTTCAAGTGAGTGGATTACTTTCCTAGTATGTTAGTGTGCAAACGGGTCAGGTCGATTCTGTCTAATTGGTCAGTGTGATTGAGATTTACGTTAGAGGGTGTCAAGATTTGTGGCATATCTACATCATCACGGGTTCTACATATCAATATCAGGAAGTTGAAGGTAATGGCTTTAGATTCGCAGGAAGTCTCTTCAGGGTAAGTAATTCGAATGTGGTACTCTTGGGTATGTTTGAGAAAGTATTCGGCGGCTTATGAGCCTTAGACGGTATGGTTTTATGCTTGGGTCGCGTGTGGTGAGTCTGGGCTGAAAAATTGTGGTATTACGGCAGGGAGAAGTATCAATATGAAGGTAAGTCAGAAGGAACTTGGGAAAATAGGGCAACTTGGTAGTAGGTCGGATCGACATGGTAAGGGATATGATTAGTTCTTGGGTGTTCATGAGGTGACGAGTTTTTCTGGTGTTTCTTAGCAATTCTCTTGGATTTTTGGTGGCCTGTGTAGTTTGGTCGAGTTAGAAGAATTTAGCCGTGATGGTTTGGTGTTGCGCAAATGGTATTGCGGATAGTTCCGGATGGTTCTACCGCGGTTAAGTGTGCATATTTTCTTATGCCATGTAGTGAATTTCCTTCTAAATGGGGTCAAATGGAGGTTCTTGGTTAGTTGGGTACGTAGTTGCTTGTGGCTCAGAAGGGACCATGGAGTTCTCGTATTTTTCCTAGGTTGGCATGGCGTGTGCGGTATGTTGGGTAGAGTTGAGATTTGCATATGTGAGTTCACGGTTCGGTTCTGGAAGGAAGGTCATAAATTCTTAGGCAGCATGGGCAATTTCAGATGGCTAGGTAGATGATATCACTAATTGGTGCGACTTGATGAGTGTATATGTTTCAGAAAGAGCAATGTGTTTAAGTTAAGGGTACTTCATTGGTAGTGCGGCGCCCTATTGTTGGATCGACTGTTGATATTCAAGGTTGCTTGGTAAACGGAAGAATTATAGGGGTATCCCTCGTGGAGTGAGTGAGCATCTGGGATGTATTATGTATTCGAGCGGTGGAGTTGTGATCAGATATGGTAATCCGTACGTTTCATGGACTTCGAGACTGAGAGTTCTCATAAACAGGATATTTTGTGGTAGTGAACTGTGAAGATGCGAGCTCAGCTAGTCGGATGTTAGTATGCACCATGATTCCGTCATTGTGAACTTTTCGGTAAGTTATCTATCTGTTGTGGGTGATCAGAGTTAATTTAGGGTCACTGGTAGGCTAACATGGGTGTGTGTTCTGCACCGGGTCAGAATTGTTGGCTCCAAATTTCTATTATTGAGGAAGGTACCATTCGATTGTGATTGAGTTTATTCATGTCCTAGAGTGATCTATGAGTTACCCTTCGATATTTTGAGGAGTGGAGATTATTGGTTATATGCACATATGGTGCGGTTCTAATTGGGCTTTATAGCTAGATTTGAGTAAGGTAAGTAATTGGGTGTTGCGGGATTGAGACGTGTTGGTTATATACCTTCTATTTTGGGTGGCATGGTATCGTCCGGTTTCCCCTGTGGTTATGGAAATGCACTTTGAGTACTTGATGTCAAATTTCGAATGGTTATTGATTTTGGGCAAGGTGTCTTGAAGTATTTCAAGTGGACCAGAGTTGGATGAGATCGCGCAGTGTAGAAGAGTTATGTAGGGGTATGACTTTTGGTGTTGGATACATGTGTTTTTGATTTTTGCGGTGTGTGCCAGGATGTTAGTATGATATGGTGATGGTAATTTTTAATGGCAGGATAGTCCTCTCGTGTGGATGTTTTATATAATTTGATTACATTGGGAAGTTGCTGTTAAGTGCACAAGTTGCGCAGGTTTTGGCTTCGAATTATATCAATGTGCCATGTTATCAGGGTTGTCGTGATGGATGAAAAGAGGTCATTGGACCTAGAGTGAATATTTTCAGAATTTTCTACAGCATAGTTGGGAGGATAAATATCGGGAGTCGGCTTAGAAATCTTCCATAATTCCTGTTTGGGAAGGGGGAGTTTCATGTCTGGCTGATCGGTTGAGTGGTTGTTAGTTCTACGTGCTTCTTCCATCATCGGCAGTATATGGAAGTGTTAGAGCGAGGCGATTCTTGATAAGAGGTTATGTACCAGTATTGGGTTGTTCTAAGCAGTTACTATGGTTAATATTTATTTCTATGAGTGTTTGAGCCACGCGGGGTAATATGTGATTTCATCTGGGGTACGTATATGGCTTGATTCAACATGTTCAGGCTTGTTCAGTCTACAGTTATGGAAATTTTGATCTTGTATATTATTTCAGAAGTGGGAATTTGGTTCTAAGGTTTATGGGCCCGGATTCGGATTTCGAAATTTCAACGATATAGTGCTATTGGACCTTATGGGATATGCTGACGTGAGATTACCCTCGGGTATGTGCATGGTAAGCTACGTAACAGTTTAATAGTGTTGGAGAGCAACTCATGGCACGTTCGAGGACGAACATATGTTTAAGTGGGGGAGGATGTAACGACCCGGCCGGTCGTTCTGATAGTTTAGCCCCGTTTCCCCCATTTCTGCATTTCTCATATATTGCTAGCATGTTTTTGTTGTGTTAGGTCAGTTGGTTTGATTCTGGAGTGGTCATGGTGAGAATTGAGGCATTTAGTCTCTCAAGGTAGCCTAATAGTTGAGAAAGTCAACTGAGAGTTGACTTATTTGTGAACGACCTCGGAATGCAGAGTTTATGGCTCGGATGGTTTCTTTAGGTGAATTGGGACTTAGGAGTGTGTTCGGAATGGCGAAATTTGGAAGTTCCAAAGTTCATAGGCTTGAATTTGATGTGATTTTGGCGTTGTTGCGTTGTTTTTGGTGTTTCGAAGGCTCGACTAAGTTTGAATGATGTTATGGGATATGTTGGTATGTTTGGTTGAGGTCCCTAGGGCCTCGGGTTTAGGGTGGTTAACGGACCAACTCTTGGCTTGAAAACTGGCGGATTTTTGTTGGTGTGAGGTTCTGATTTCCTTCTACGCGACTTTGGGAGGATATATGCAATCGCGTAGAGTAAAAGAGTGGGGCAGGCATTTTGTTCTATGCGATCGCGTGGTTAGGATTGCGATCGCATAGGTTGGTCAGGTAAGGCAGTGCGATCGCGTGGGTGTTGGTGCGATCGCGTAGAGGATTCTGAGGCACGTGTGTGGGGTGGAGAGTTGTTCTATGCGATCACGTGTATTGGTGTGCGATCACATTTAGTGGCTGGTCTGTGCATCATGATCGTGTGTCTAGAGTCCCGATGGCACTGAGGAAAATTTAATGGCTGTGCAGAATGTTTTAAAAGGCCATTTGTGCGAGAATAGTTCATTTTCCTCCATTGTTGAACGAGT
>MDKI01091546.1:0-13025 GCA_005239505.1 Nicotiana paniculata | reverse complement strand
AATTTCTATATTACTTGTCGACCACGTACACTTGCGTGTGCATTGGGAAATCAACCAACAGTAACGTGAGTACTTCCAACTCAGTAAGTAACAGAATTAAATAAGGAACTGAGAAGCAGAGTCGTACTATACAAAATGCAGTTCCTTTCAGAAAATTCAGTAAGAAAAATAGACATGCTTTCAAACCGGTGTTTTAAAATAAAAACATATCGATCTCAAGTGAAACAATATAAGTTCTCCAGGAATTTTACGACAACAATGACTAGAAAAAAATGCAATAATAAATAAGAGTAAATACAGCCTCATAGAGCTACTGTCACCCATCTACCTCAACGGCTCGATCACTCGGCTCTCAGCCTCAATACTCACAATCAAGGTACCTGCGGTCACTAGCGGTGTAAAGACTCCGGAGGGGCTCCTACAGTCCAAGAGCTATATTGTTGCGGCGTGCAGCCTGACCCAATAATGTTGCAGCGTGCAGCCCGATCCATAGATTGTTGCGGCGTGCAGCCCGATCCAAGTACTGCTGCGGCGTGCAGTCCAATCTGATAAAATAGCCTGAAGGCTTGTCGCGACGTGCAACCCGATCCAACATTACTGCGGCGCGCAGCCTGATCCAATATATCTCACATAGTTGTCAACCCGGCACTGAGGCCCTATATCAGTCACTAGCCTCTCCAGCCTCATGAATATCACAATTAATAGCCCAAACAGAGAATATAACAAGTTTTAATCAAATCATGAGAGATATCTGGGATATAATGTATCAGCAAATGGTGACTAAGTACAAGATGGATATTAGCAGTCAATTAAACAAGTTCACGACCACTGCGGGTCCCAACAATTTTATCATATAGCCTAAGCATGGTTTCTAACATGTAAGACAATAAATAACTCAAAAACAACATGAACAGGTAATAACAATGGGCTATTTGACTTTACAGTCTCCTGGGATGGACCAAGTCTCAATCCTACATGGTGCACACTCACACGCCCGTCACCTAGCATGTGCGTCACCTTTAAATATCCACATCATATGAATTTCTCGAGGTTTCATACCCTCAAGACCATATCTAAGACTGTTACTTACCTCAATCCAAACAAATCCCTACTCTGCAATGCTCCTGCCTCTCGATTCGGCTTCCAAATGCTCTGAATATAGCCACAACCAGTACAATACTATTAATAAATGCTAAAGGAATCAATTCCTCATGAAAAATTACTAAATTAGACTCGAAACCGAAATTGGCTCAAACCCGGCCCCCGGGCCTATGTCTCAAAATTCTACAAAAGTCACAAAACCCGAAAGACCATTCACTCACGAGTCTACCCATACGAAATTTACCAAAATCCGACATCATTTGGTCCCTCAAATCCACAAATTACAGCCTCCAAAATCCCAAGCCCTAACCCCTTATTTCACTTCAAAATCATACTACTTAGGTGAGAAATCAACGAGAAAACACCATAGCTAATGATAATAGAGCTCAAGTAACTTATCTCATTGAATATACTTGAATCCCCTTAAAAATTCACCCCAAAATCTCCAAAGTCCGAGTTGAAAATGGTGGAAATGAGCAAAACTCACGAAGTCCCCTATTTGTACCTTCTTCCCAATGAAACAACACAAGCGGTCCCTTCTCCGCATCTGCGGAACCGCATATGCGGACCAAGCTCCGCTTCTGCGAAAAGTCACTTAAAATCCAAGGACCTCTTCTGCGACTCTCGAGCGCATTTGTGATCATCGCAGGTGCGGAAACTGCCTCGCACCTGCGGATTCTCTTCGCACCTGCGCCTGCCTGCCCCTATCTGCGACTCTCGCAGGTGCGATAATACCTTTGCACCTGCGATTGCTGCCCAGGTCCTCCATGGCCGCATTTGCGGCTCCTTAGTCGCTCCTGTGGCTCCCGCTCCGCGGGTGCAGAAGACACCAGAACCAGCAGCTTCAGCTGCATTTTCCAAGTTCTAAACCTTCCATCAACCACCCAGAATCACCCTGAGGCCCTCGGGACCTCAACCAAATATACCAACACGTCCCATAGCATAATGCGAACTTAGTCAAACCTTCTAATCATTCAAAACAACATCAAAATCCCAAATTACCATCAGATTCAAGCCTAAGAACTTCTAAATTTCCAAATTCTGCAAACAACAGCGAAACCTATCAAACCACGTCCGAATGACATCAAATTTTACACAAACGCAAAAAACGACACCACAAACCTACTCCAACTTCAGGAAATACATTCCGACCCCGATATCAAATTTTCCAATGCCGACCAAAACCGCCAAGTTTTCAACCTTCGCCAATTCAAGCCTAATTCCCATACAGACCTCCAAATTACATTTCGGACGCGCTCCTAAGTCAAAAATCACCTAACTGAGCTAATGGAACAATCAAAATTCAAATTTGAGATCGTTTACGCATAAGTCAATATCTAGTTGACTTTTCCAACTTAAACTTCTAAATAAGAGACCAAGTGCCTCAATTCACTTCGAAATCACTCCGGACCCAAACCAACTAACCCGATATATCATAATATAGCTGAAGAGCACAAAAGGAAATAGAAATAGGGGAAATGGGACTATAACTCTCTAAACGGCCGGCCGGGTCATTACACCTACTGATTTTGCACCTAGTTGGCGAGTTTTTGAGGTGAAATATGGGGGTTTAGGGCTAGGGAAATTGGAGAGTGAATTTTGAGGACTTGGATGACCAAATGGTATCGGATTTTGACAAATTTGGTATGCTTAGACTCGTGAGTGAATGGGCTTTCGATTTTTGTGATTTTGTTAGATTTCGAGATGTGGGCCCGGGGGTCGGGTTGAGCCTATTCGGATTTTGGCTTATAATCCCGTGTTTTTGTTGTGGAATTGATTCCTTTAGCCTATATTAATTATATCGTACTTCTTATGGATAGATTCGGGACATTTGGAGACTGATTCGAGGGGCAAAGGCATTTCAGAGTAAGATTTTGCGCGGTTTGAGGTAAGTAACGGTCTTAAATCTGGTCCTGAGGATATGAAACCCCGAATTTTGGTATGATATGATTATCTTGGAGGTGACGCATATGCTAGGTGACGGGAGTGTGGGCGTGTGGGCGTGTGGGCGTGCACCATGGGGGATTGTGACTTGGTCCGTCCCGTGAGACTGTAAAGTCGAATAACTTGTTGTTAATTACTTGTTCCTTATTTCTTCTAGAAATTTGACTGCCATTCATGTTAGAAACCATGCTTAGGAAATATGATATTACTATTGGGACCCGCAGCAGTTGTGTACTTGTCGAATTAGCTGTTATTTTTTGTCTTGTACTCAGTCACAGTTTTACTTGCGTGTCATATCTCTATTTCCTCTTGGCTTGTTGATACCTGTTATTATCTCTTTTGGGCTGATTTGTATGATTTCTGAGAGCCCGAGAGGCTGGAGAGGTTAGTGATTGAGATAGGGCATGAGTGCCGAGTTGTGAGCTATGTGAGTGTATATGGATAGGGTTTCACACCACAACGAGCCTGAGGGATGAATGTATATAGATCGGGTTGCACGTCGCAACGGGCCTTATGGCTAACTATGGATTGCGGATCGGGTTGCACGCTGCAACGAGCCTTATGTCCACTTATGTGATTGGATCGGGCTGCACGTCACAACGATATAGCGCTTGGGCTAAAGGATCCCTTCCGGAGTATGTACACCCCTAGTAAGCGCATGTACCTATTGAGTGTGTGTATTGTGGGCTGAGAGTCGAGTGTTGAGCTATTGAGCGCTTGAGTGATTGTTACCATGAGAGGTTGCATTTGTCTTCCTTTGTTGCTGCAATTAGCTGAATTATGTCATTGTTCCGAACTTCTGGAAAAATTATATCTAGTTTACCTGAACTTAGTAAATATGCAACTAACTTGACTTATATTGCCAAAATCGACTCATATCTACTTTCATTGTTGAAATTACTGAAATGAACTGCATTTGTATAGCTCGTCACTACTTCTCAGTTCCTTATTTATTATTGTTACTTACTGAGTCGGTTGTACTCACGCTACACCCTGCACTTCATGTGCAGATGCACGTGTATCTGGTCACGGAGGATGTTGATCTCGTGTGTGGTCGAGTATCGGAGATTCACGAGGTGGATGTCGGCGTTCGCAGTCCTTGTCTCTCCTTCCTTATTATCTTTCTTATCTGCATTGGTATTTAGACCAAGATTCTTGTAGACACTATTTCTTAGGCTGGTTTTTTAGATGCTCATGACTTGGTGACACCCCGATGTTTGGGGCTATATTTATGCGTTGTATTTTGAGTTTAACTCCTGTTTTTATGAAAACTCTGTCATATAAAAGCTTTTGGTTTATCTTTTATGAAACATTTGAAGTATTTTGAAAATCGGCTTGCCTAGTACCATCGATAGGTGCAATCACGACAGGTTAGAGTTTTGGGTCGTGACAAACACTTGTTGTATTACGAAAAGGATCAACTAATTAACTATTAAGGTGAAATATATAGTTAAGTCTTCTGACTTCTTCTATTTTTATTGTACTTAAATGTGGTCGTACAACTAACTAAAAGGAATGGATTATTTGTGTGTATGAGAAATCTAAGAAATACTAACACAATTTAGTCGAACTTGTTTACAAATCTTCACTAACATAGCATTAACAACTTATTAATTAAATACACGTAAAAAATGTAAATTGTTGCAAACACGTGTCTGTTTTTAGTTTTACTAATTATATATACATGTAACATATTTTTGCAAAATATCGCTATGTCTGTGCATGAGTAGATACATGAGCGTCATATTTACTTTAAGCAAATATAAAATCATACAATTATTTACGTGTTGAATAAGTTAATTTATTAAAAGATGATCTCTTCTTCATTCGTCTCAGTCCAACCAATATTTCTGCTGATCTTAAATGTTACGGCTTAGTATATGTTCCCTTGCTTGAGATCATTAGTCTGTAGAAATGTTATGCTAAATGTAAAGCAATATATATAATAATCGTAATTCTTTTGGTTTATTCAATATTCAATATGGATAAAATGTAGTTGTTTGTTAATAAGTAACTCACATTAAAATAATGTTTAACGTTTGTTATAATTACTAAATATTAAGTTGAAATAATTTTATTTTCTAAGTTTTTCTATTTTACGGTACATAAAATCTAATAATAAATAATCAGAATCTATATGAATTATATAAATTAAGAAAATACAAGTAAGTTAGTAACTGTTTAACTAATCAAAATCTATATGATTATATATATCTCATAAAATTTTAGTAAGTTAGTAATTACAGTTTTTGAAATACTAAGTAACTTTAGTCGATACTTATTCGGAGATTTCACCAGAATACAGTTAAACATTTACTGATTAAATATACGTACAATAAATATATATTATTGCAAACTTTCTAAATTTTATCAAAATTATTATCTGCATGTCTCATAGTTTTCCAGCATGCCATATTTGTTTGTCAATGAATAATAGCACAAATATTAATGTTTAACGTTCGTTGTATTTATGAAATGAACACTAAATATTAGAAATAATTAGATTTTCTATCTTTTTCCCTTTTTATGGTACTTCAAATCTAGTAATAACTGATCAAAACCTATATGGATGATGTATATCTGAAAAAATAGCATTATGTCACGACCTAAACCCAACCTGTCGTGATTGCGCCTATCATGTTACTAGGAAAACCAACAACTCAGACACTTCCTACACTTTTAAATTTAGAGTATACCAAAACAAGTTTTAGATAAGTAAACGATCTCATAAACCGAATAAAATGACACAACTCGAATCATAAACTCCCCAAAACCAGGTTGTCACTGAGTACATGAGCATCTATATAATACAAGTCTGAAATATTGTTTAAGAACAACTGAAACTGAATAAATAAGATTGAGGGATAGGGGAGGGAGCAAGGTATGAGGACGCCAAGGAAGCCACCTTGATAATCACTGAATGTCGGTAAACTCTGATGATCAGCAACCGAAGTGTCCAGAAACACCTGGATTTGCACGTAAAGTGCAAGGTGTAGCGTGAGTACAACCAACTCAGTAAGTAACAAGTCTAACTATTGGGCTGAAAGTAGTGAAGAGCTTCACAGGTACAGTTCAACTACTGAATAACAGTACAGAAATGTCGACATGCTTTCAAGTACAGAAGTTAAAGCCCAAACAAGTAAATCATGTAAAGTTCAATTGAAACAAGATATGGTACATCTCAGTGTCTACATTACAGTTATATATGCCAACTGAAGTACAAACCAGTAATGAAATCATATGTATACTCTTAGAGTATCAGCCGCTCAGTTTTCCCATTCATTACATCCTCACAGCCACTCGTTCATCACATTCACTCTATCCTTACAATCGCTCGGCACTCGCGCTCGGCACTTTCACTCGCACTCAATAGGTACCTGCGCTCACTATTGATGTGCAGACTCCGTAGGGGCAATTCCAGCCCAAGCGCTATGATAGGCCAATCATGGCATGAATCAAATAAATATGTTGCGGCGTGCAGTCCGATCTCACAAATATCCTCACAATCAGTCCCTCAGCCTCACTCAGTCATCAATCTCTCCAGTCTCTCGGGCTCACAAGAATCATGATAATCATCCCAAACAATGATGCAATAATATACCAATAAAGGACAACAGAGACTGAGATATAACATGCAAATAATAGTTGTGACTGAGTACAAAATGGAAAATTAAGCAAATAATTGAACATGTAACACGACCTACGTGGGTCTCAACAGTACCAACACGTAGCCTAAGCATGATTTATAACATGACTGGCAGCTCAACTTCTCTAACACATGGTAAAAACACGGTTAACGACAAGATTAATCAACTATACAGTTCCATGGAATCGATCAAATCACAATTCTTATGGTACACGCCAACACACACGTCACCTAGAATGTGCATCACCTCCACACCAATCACATAACACGTAATTACGGGTTTCATACCCTCAGAACAAAGTTTAGAAGTGTTACTTACCTCAAACTGTGCAAATATCTATTCCAACACGCCCTTGCCTCGCGATTCGGCCTCCAAATGCCTCGAATATAGCCACAAACAATTCGATACAATCAACACGAGCTAAAGGAATCAATTCCATAAGAAAATTCTAAGTTCTTAACCAAAAGTTAAAAAGTCAACCCCCGGGTCCACATCTCAAAATCCCATAAAAGTTACAAAATTTGAAAGCCTATTCAACCACGAGTCCAACCATACCATATTTACCAAAATCTAACACCAAATCGTCACTCAAATCCCCAAATTAAAATCTCCAAATCCCTAGCCTCAAACTCCCAAAATTACACCTCAAAAATGCACAAACTAGGTGGGAAATTCAATGGGGAACCAAAATTATTGAACAAAAATAACCACAACTGACTTAGCTCAAGAAACCCATCAACATCCCTCTCAGAAATCGCCCCAATCCGAGTTAACAAAGTCCAAAATGAGAAAAATCACTAAACCCTTCGGATATAACACTGCCAGTGTTTTCGGACCTGCGACCCACTTAACCGCATCTGCAGTCACGTAGGTGCAGACATTTCTCTAGTTTTGCGGCCAAGCCTGGGATATCTGCCTTCACTTCTGTGATCCCATATGCGCAGGTGCGAGTCCGCATCTGCGAAACTCCCTCCACATCTGCTCTCCCCAGCTTCCTCTCAGAGCCCACATCCGCGTCCCTTACTCCGCATCTGCGACCACGTAGGTGTGGAAATTTCCTACCCGTGCGACCAATCCATGCTCCTCTCCAGGTCGCATCTGTGCTCCCTTGCTCGCACCTGCGATCAAAACTCCGCAGGTGCGATTGCACCAGACCTGGTGAGCTTCAGCAGTCTTTCAAATTCCAAACTTGATCTGTTAACCATCCGAACTCTACCCGAGGCCATCAGAACCTCAATCAAATATACCAACAAGTCCTAAAATACGATACAAGCTTAGTCAGGCCTTCAAATCGGATCAAACAACGCTAAAACCACGAACCACGCATCGATTCAAGCCTAATGAATTTTTGAACTTCTAACTTCAACATTAGATATCAAAACCTATCAAATTACGTCCGATTGACCTCAAATTTTGCACACAAGTCACAAATGAGCCGCTATTGCTTTGCTTTATTTGTGCATTAGGGACACTGTACTCTTTTAAGTGTGGGTGGAAGAATTCTCTAGTAATTAGTAGTAGGATATAGAAAAATGTTAGTTGTTAGTATTTTAGTAGCTATGAAAAATCAAAAAATAAAGTAGAAAAATTAGACTTTTCCCGACGATGGATCTCCTAGACAGTTTTCTTGAGGGATTTAAGTCTAAAGAAAAAGTACAAAAAGATTTTCTTTGTAGGTAGTGTAGTAATTCCCCCTTGATTTTCTTTGTGCCGTGGTTCTTTTCCAATAGTTTTGTTTGAACCGGGTGTAAGTTTTATTTTTTTTTTAGGAGTAGGAGCTATTGTGAGATGAATTGAATTGAAGCAATATCTCTTGACTTTGTTATGCCTTGAGAATAGTGAGTACTTTGGTTGTGACCTTTAGGCTCAGTTTTTGACTCTTGTATAAGTACCTTAAGTGGTATAATCTTAACTTTGCAACTAGAGTGTCTTGATGAATCCAATCTTGAATGAGTTATGTGACATGTCTGTGTGAGGTTTGTGTGTTATTCTGTGCATTATATTTGATGTCTAGAATTTGCCATGTGTGTTTGCAAAGGGAAATGTCAGTTTGTTCAGTCTTGGAAGTGATATAGGCGTTTCTTTGATATATATATATATATATATATATATATATATATATATATATATATATATATATATATATATATATATATATATATATATATATATATATATACAGTTTTACCCGCCTAATTGTTATGTAACGTAGTTAAACCCTTTGAGCCTGTAATCATGTTTCTTTGGCAACCACATTACAAGACTTGCCCATTTTTTTGAATTAATCATCTATTTGAACTATTTTAACCTCTCATGAGCACTTGAATTGTTATGAACTTTGTAAAAGTTAAAGTGTGGGGTGGTTGGTTTGGCTTTTGAGTGGAACTAATAAAATAAGGAGAAATGTGCACTATTTTGAAAAAGTAAGAGCCACTTGAAGTGAAAAAGAAAAGAAAATATAGTTGTATTGTTGTGAAAAATATTCCTTGATAGTGGTGACTCTTGATGTAATTTTTCTTAAAGAAGTATGGAGTTAATATACATTGATGTGAAGGTGGAGTTCTGTTTTGACATAAGTATGGGGTTTGAATGCTAAAGTATATGTATTAAAGTGCTTAGGGAGGTGTAGTCACCCTTATATCCAAATGTATCCCAACCGACCCGTAACCTACATTACAACCAATTAAAGTCCTACTTAATCCTAGACTAAATGTGCTCGATTAGTAGAGTAGTACACTACGGGAAGGCCTATGGAGCATCTTTTGTGGTATATGAATATTATTTCTGAGAGTGACTGAATTCTTTCTATCTTGAGTTCCTAATTGTTCTTAAATTTTATTGTGTGAAACTAATCTTTTTTATTGTGTGAGGGCACTTGACTCGTGAAGGAAAGGTAATGCCATTGACCTCTATGTTATAGTAAGTGAGTGAATTGTGAATAATGCATGGTACTTGTGAGTCAAATCTTGAGATGAAGATGTTACACTTGTGCTTAGTCTATTTTAAAGATTCTTGGTGTGATGAGTTAGGAAAATTTTTTAAAAAGGTCGTGTCCATATAAAGTGTAGTTTGATTGCTCGAGGACGAGCAACTTTTAAGTGTGGGATAGTGATGCTTGGCTATAATTCCATATTTTTAATGCATTACTTACTTTACATTTTGGGATTTTAAGGTTAAACTATATTATATTTGTGCTTAATTGAATTTATTTTATGTGTAGTACATCGAAGATAAAATTAGAAGCAAAGTAGAGATTTTATGTATATTTTATACACTACAAGAATGGAGTTATGATTATTTAATTATTGGATATACAATGAGTAAAGTGTAACATTACAAAGGAAGAAAAAATAAGCTAATGCAAAGAATTGAAAAGAAGGAACATAATGAGAAACGAAGCAGAGAAGATGTCAGGCGAAGGAAGCCAATAAGCTCGCGTTAGAGCAGGTGAGGCGAGGGATTTTGCTCGCGACAGAGCTCGCGCCGCGAGGCCTACAGCGAGATAAAGCGTGCGGGGAAGCTCGCGAGGCGAGGTCTACGGCGAGGTGTTCGCGTGTTCCGGATTTTAAAGCTTATTTTGTCACCTTTTTGGTTTTGAATTTGGTTATTTCGTCTACGCCTTTTCTTTACACATATAAATAATCATTAAACACCATTTTTAGAGGAGTTTTTGCGACAGGATGCTAGAACATCACGTGGAACAACTTTTGAAGGAGAAAACCATCGAGTTCGTCATTCCTTTATCTTTCCTTTATAATTTGGTTATGCAAAATACTTGAAAAATTATTACTACGAATATGAGTGGCTAAGCACTCTAGTTCTAGGGTTGTGGTTGACATGATTATTAACGTTTATTAATTACATCTTCATTAATTCGAATTTTCATCTAGTGGTTGTTTTTTTTATTCTAGTTTTAACTTGTGAATTGTTGAAGCTACCAATTTACCCTATTATCTATGTTATGCTTGGGAAAGCCGTGTTTAGATTAGATTAGAATTAGAGAGAGGTTGTTTCTAAACCCGTGGCTCGGGGAAAAATTTCGCGGTTAGGATAGAAATATACCTAACAGTCTTGCTTAATTGAATGTCGTATTATATTTGTTCATGATAGACTCAATACTATAGGAATATATTGTGGATAGGCGAGTAGTATTGTCGGAACATGTTATTCATATAAATGATCTGGTTAATTAGCAACCATAGATAATCTGGATTAACGAGTGTGATTATTGAACTTAATAGGATTGATAAATCAACCAAACCTTGGAATTTTCATCTCCTCTTAATTAAAATCTCTTCATACACATTTGCATTATTGATAAATTAGTTGTTACTTGTATAATTTTCGCAATAGTAGATTAATAGAAAATACAACTTTTGATTATCTTGGACAATTAATTGATTTTAGTTTGCTTAATTAACGATCAATCTAAGTCTCTGTGGGTTCGACTTCCGACTTTCGAGTCACTTTATTACTTGATGACCACGTATACTTGTGTGTACTTGGGAACCAACACACACACAACACACACACACACACACACACACATATATATATATACACTTAAAACGTTATATTGTAGGTTGGAAAAAAACCTTATATTGCAGAAATAATCTTTTTCTAAAAATAAAAATAAAAAAGTAAAGCTACACTTTAAGCATTTCTCCATAAAATGTAAGAGATATTGAGGCAATTTAGTCCTACTAAGATAGCCTTAACAACTTATTAACTAAATACACGCAAAAACTGCACATTGTTGCAACTACATGTTTGTTTCAGTTTTATTAATTTTATCCGCATGTAACATAGTCTGCAGCATATCGCTATACCTGTACATGAGCGTCATATTTACTTTAAGCAAAATATAAAATCATACAAGTGATTTATGTTTTGACTTATAAGTTAATTTATTAAAAGATGGTCTCTAATATATTATATTTCCAAAAAAAACTAATACTGAAGATCCACTTAGGGATTCTACTTCTTCTTTTTTTTGCTTTAAATTGGAGACCATCTTCTCTATTCTATTCCATTCTCTTCTATTATTTTTGCTAAGCCTCAAATTCCTGCTCTTACTTTAGTGTAAAAAATGGGGAGGTTATTTTTGGTGGATCTTGAAGGCAAGACTGTTAACTGCAAAATCTGCAAAACCCAACTTGCTCTTACTAATAACCTTATGTTAAAGAATTTTATTTGCCACAAGGAAAATGTATACTTGTTCAGAAATGTGGTAAATATAACTTTTGGACCTAATGAGGAGAAAATGATACTTTCTGAAATGTACACAATTGCAGATATATTTTGTTGTTGTTGTGGGCAAATTGTTGGCTGGAAATATGTGGCAACCCCATATGGCAATAATCACAAGTGTAAACAAGGGAATTTTGTCCTTGAAAAAGGACATATTTTCTTTGTTCATGCATGAGTGATGCATAATCTTGGTTTCCTTTGTATCTTATTAATTGAAATGATATATTTTTATGGTTGTATCTTGTTCGACTTATCCGAAGAATTAATAATAATAGTTATCATATCTTGATATATTTTCTCTTAGATTCAAGCTTTTTTAATAAAAAAGATTAACCAGGCATTCGGCCTCACTCAGTCATCAACCTCTCTAGTCTCACCACGTGCTCACAACGTCATGAAAATAACCCGAAAATGATACGATGAATCAATAAATAACTGACACTGAGACATGATATAAAAATGCATGATCATGACTGAGTATGTAATAGTAAATAAAACTAGTGAGATGACACCAAGAAATGACTGCTAATGGTCCAAACAATACCAGCACAAATCCTAAACATGATATCTAACATGATTTACGGCTCAACTAATTTATCACATGATGAAAACATGGAGATCAACAGGATAGAGTCACTAAACGGTGCCACGGAGTCACCCAGGTCACTACTCTCATGGTGCACGCTCGCACGCCCGTCATTTGGCATGTGCGTCACCTCAATACCAGTCACATAGCATATAATTTGGGATCTCGAACTCTCATAATCAAGTTTGAAAGCGTTACTTACCTCAAAACAAGAAAAATCCTACTCTGGAATGCCCTTGCCTCTCAATTCGGCCTCCGAACGTCCCGAATCTAGCCACAAGTAATACAACACAATCAATTTAGGCTAAGGGACCAAATCCACAAGAAAAGTATCAAATTATAGGCCAAATTCCGAAATTAGCTCGAACCCGGCCCCCGGGCCCATGTCTCGAAACCCGGCGAAATTCACAAAACCCGAAATCTCATTCACTCACGAGTCTAACCATACTAAATTCCTCAAAATCCGACATCATTTGGTCTTTCAAATCCCTAAAATA
>ML349363.1:0-20229 GCA_005239505.1 Nicotiana paniculata | reverse complement strand
TTTAAAGAAAGACATGTAAAGAAGAAAGAAAATACTTTTTTTTTTTTTGGATTTTTGATTTTATTTGTATTTTTTTTCTAATGAAAGACTCCTACAAATAAAATATCTTTTGGTATAAATATTTTCTTAGTTTTTATTTTTTTCAGGATTTTTTAAAAGAAAGACTCCTAAAAGGAATTAAAGAAAAATATTTTTGAATTTTTAAAAAATGTGAATCAAAGAAAGACTTTTCTAAATAAGGAAGGAAAGGAAAATATTTTTGGAATTTTTTTTTTTTTGTTTTAAAATTTGAGGAAAATAAAAAGGTAGAAAAATATTATTTTTTTTGGGGGGGATTTTTTTTTTTTAAAGTTGGGAAATCAAAGAATGACTTTTCTAAAGAAGGAAGGAAAGGAAAATATTTTTGGATTTTTTTTAAAAAAATTGAGGAAAATAAAAAGGTAAAAAAAATATTTTTTTTTTTGGGGATCTTTTTTTAAATTGGGGGCCGGAACCGATGAGGTTTGCCTACGTATCTCACATCCGGTGAGAATAAGACCCGCGTAGTTCTACCAGTTTTGACGGAATCGGAAAACACGACTTTTGAAAATTTTACTTATTCTCTTTCTCTCTTTTTTTTGGAAATTTCGGAAGAGCTTCGGAATTTTTCAAATACCTACATCTCACTCTCGATTTTTCTTTTTGATTTTTTTTTTGTTTTATTTCCCATTCTAGAAGCCAGTCAACATGTAAGCCAAAATAAACAGATACACAAGTAGCACGTAAGATGCATTAGGATGGTCTTTAAATTGGGTACACATGTCCTAGATGGACCCAACCCCTGTGTTGAGTCCCCAAAGTCAAATGCACATGATGCAAACAAACGTTCCTACTAGGGATCCGGCATGAGGCTATGTTATTCTAGGTTTAAATCTTGGGGTTTATTGTTCTAGACTTGGCTTACCCGAGCGGACAGCTCGAGCCGAGGCCGGAGCAGCANGATAATATCAAAGAGGTAAAAGCGACATTTAGCACGTTAGGTTTAAACATGTAAAAATCAAGTAATTATGAAAGCCAAATATAACAGCTATTCTAAGCTCGAATTCTTGAACCCTGAACCAGAGATTCTGGGTTCGGTCCCCAGCAGAGTCGCCAGAGCTGTCACACCTCCTTTTTGCACTACCCCCATATTAATGAGGGGTAATAAGGGAGTTTTTCCAATTAAAGTGACATTATTCGGTTTTGGGATTTATTTTTTTTTTTTAGAGTCGCCACCCGAATTTTTGACGATGTTCCGGGACACCATTTATTTATTGAAATCTCAAACCGAGGAAATTTTGACTCTGTTTTAATTTGTCTGCGACCAGAAATCCGAGTAAGGAATTCTGTTAACCGGGGAGAAGGTGTTAGGCATTCCTGAGTTCCGTGGTTTTAGCACGGTCGCTTAACTATTAATATTTGGCTTAATTAGCTAATTATTTACATATTTTAAACCTATTGTGCTTTTTAGCCCTTTCACTTTTTAGCCACTTTTAATATTTATGGATCATTCTTAAACAAGTCACGATGGTGTGCACTTATTTGTTTTTGGACACATTGTAATTTCGCCACATGAAATGCACCCGCAATTACAACATGTGATTTTTATTATTGTTTTGAGTTAGAGCCGGGGACATGAGTTGCCGCACCCGAGTGTAGATTATATAGTCATGACTATGGTCATGACGATTAAATATGCCAATTTGAGGCGATATTCAATTAATTCTCTAAGTTTTGGAATCTTTATCTAAAAGTGGTATTTTTTAGCTTATAAATGTACATAAACTGCTTTTGATATTTATGGGATTATTTTGGAACAAGTCACAGTGGCGTGCACTTGTTGTTTTGGACACATCGCCACCGCGTCACATGAAATGCACCCGCAATTGCAACATGTGATTTTATTATTGTTTGAAGTTAGGGTCGGGGGCATGAGTTGCACACCCGAAATAGGGATTATGTATGACTATGCCAGGGGAGCCGTACCCATAGTCACGATGATTTATTATTAATCGTGACTAAAGTCAGCTAGGAATGTTCATAAGTTGTTCAACAGATTATGTACGAAACTTAGATCAATATTTTTAACATGTAAATTCATAGGTTTTTGTATTTTAAAAACAAGAAATTAACAAGAAAAGCTCAACAACTAACTAAATGAAAAACCAAATGCAAGAGTAATGAAGAAAGGTAGTCATTCGAATGGGACAATACTCTCAACTTCAACTCTGTATGCTATGTGAAGTTATAGTTGGAAAGTTGATACAAATACAGAAATTTGAACGGATGCATCTTGATTACTTACGTAACTACTTGCCTAATGGAAAGGCACTTTATGTATAAATAGAGCCATAAAAGGAAACATGGATTCAAGATAAATGTATTCTATTACAGGTTGGATGCAAAAGTTCATTGATAGCAAAACTGGAAAGTACTATAGAATTGCAAAAGAAATGCAGAATCAGCTTTTTGGACAGAAAGAATATCCTTCAACAAATTAAAATGAAGTAACACAGAGATTTACCTAGCAAAACTTAAGGAGATTCACGCAGAAGATGAACTTAAATGGTTGAGATGCTGCTTCTCAGTGTTAAGATGGACAACAGATCAAAATATTTCACTAAAAACTAATGGAATAGTGACTTGATTGAACTCTTTATTCTACAAGATATACGTACATACAGAGAACAGGTACGAATATCTAACAACAATAGATGCAAAACAAGGAGCAATGCGGCTTAATCATAAGATCAGAAGATTACTCCACAATGAACTGCATATGACGATTGAGATCTTTGAGATAAGTCGTGCTACTGCATATGATAAAAGCTCACAAATAAACATATGAATCACTCAAAACCCCTACACCATTTTTATGTTTCCATATTCTACAGTTGCACTTAGTGCAACAACAGCTCTTTCTCATCACATATCACTGTCAAACTTCTTACATAGACATGAGCTTGTAATTGCTTCTTAATCAGATTTATATTTAACTATCGTGGCTTATAAATCAGTAATAATAGTCAATGAAACATTAACAACGAAAACGCTAATCGGTGCAACTGAGATTCATTCATTAATTCTAAACAAAAATAATTACACATTACTCACATACCTGAACTGAAGATAGCAGCAGCAATAAATAAATAAATTCTGAAACGAAGATAGATCTTGACTACTCCACCCTCGACAATAGCAAACAACGAACATCAGCGGAGTCCACAGAATTTTGTATCCTAAACGGCTTGCAGACAACCCAAAAATAATGGAAATTTCTCTAGAATCGAGCAAAATAGATGCAACTTCAAGAATCGAGCACAAACAACTTTCAATTACCCTTTTTCATTTTTTTTTTGTATTTTTCCAGATCTGGAATCCGAAAGTTTGAACCTAAAAAATTTCAGCAATCTTTTGATTGAGAGTTTCGTGTGTGTGAGGAGAGGAGGAGTTGAAGAAGAAAGGTGGAAAATGGCTGTTGGTGTTTGCTGGTCGGCGACAAGGGTTAGGGGGTCTGATAGGGATGATGGAGAAGATGAAGAGGATACAAGAAGGGGCGACGGTGCTAGGGTTCCGCCATGGGGTGGGTTCTGTCCGCCGGCGGCGGCTCTGGGTTTAAGGATCTGAACTTTGTGTTGAGGTAAAGAGAAAGGGAGGGGCAGCGGCTAGGTTCTGAGATCCAAACGGGTGGGAAGGTCGTCTGTTTCTCCTTTTCCGGCGGTCAGAAGGCTGAGAGGGGAGGAGTCGGCGATTTGGTCTTGGGATGGGGGTCCTAGATCTGATTTTTTCGGTCTTCGAAGATGGAGAGGATGGAGCGCCGTTTTTTAATGGGAGGGGAGGATCTGATTTCTCCTCCTAGGTTTTTTTAGGAGAGGGGTTCTAAATAGAGGGGTTTTGGGCTGATTAGGGAATGGGCTAGGGAAATTTTGGGCTATTTTGGATTAGGAGGAAATTGGGCCATGAAAATTGGCCCATTCCGAATTTAGCCTTAATAACCTTCTCTTCTTTTATGTTTTTGCAAAATTAGCCACTTTAGACTCAAATTTAATTTAAATCTATTTCTTGGCTAGCCTATGTATTTATTTTATCTAATGATGGACTAGTGAAACTAATTAATTAATTAACCTATGAATGCAATTTTGATTTTTTAGAAGATGCATTTAATAATGTAATTAAATACTAAAAATGCAGTTTAAACCTAAAATGGCACGAAATGAAAATATGACAACTTTTTATGATTTTCTTTTTATAATTTTAAAATATTAAACCTACATGAAATGCAACTAAAACAAAAACTCCTAAAATTCATACAAATTATTTTTGGATAATTTTTAGGAGTAATTTCCATGAAGGGCAAAAATTGGGTGTTCACAACGAACACGGAAATAAAGTCTTAAATTACAAGATGACCCTTTGGGTTATCACAATCTCCACCTCTAAAACAATCGTTCGTCCTCGAACGGACATAGAAAAGTACATGGACTCGCGAAAAAGTGGGGATATATATTCCCGCATGACCGACTCGGACTCTCAAGTAGCGGACCTCTCCACTGCACTCGAACTGAAGGGTAACTCTTTGTCCTCAACTGACGAACCTGCCGGTCTAGAATTGCTACCGGCTCCTCCTCATAAGTCAAATCCTTGTCCAATTGGATAGAGCTGAAATCTAACACATGAGACGGGTCACTATTATATTTTCGGAGCATAGACATGCTTATAAGCTACCTCCCCCACTCTCTCGATAATATTAAATGGCCCGATATACTTAGGGCTCAACTTGCTCTTCTTCCCAAATCTCATGACACCCTTCATAGGTGACACCTGAAGCAATACCCTCTCCCCGACCTTGAATTCCACATCACGAACTTTACGGTCGGTATAACTCTTTTTCCTGGACTGAGCTGCGAAGTCACTCCTGAATAATCTTGACCTTATCCAAGGCCTCATGTACTAATCTGTACCCAATAGCCGAGCCTCCCCGTCTCAAACCACCCAACTTGTGACCTACATCATCTACCATATAATGCCTCGTAGGGAGCCATCTGAATGCTCGACTGTTAGCTATTATTGTAGGCGAACTCTGAGAGGGGCAAGAACTGATCCCATGATTCTCCGAAGTCTATAACACAAGCGCAGAGCATATTCTCTGAGATCTGAATAGTAAGCTTGGACTGCCCGTCCGTCTAAGGATGAAATTATGAACTCAACTCAACCCGCATACCCAACTCACTCTGAACCGCCCTCCAAAAGTGTGAGGTAAACAGCGTACCTCTATCAAAAATGATAGACACGGGCACACCGTGAAGGCGGACAACCTCTCGAATGTAAATCTCTGCCAACCGCTCAGAAGAATAAGTAGTTGCCTCAGGAATGAAGTGTGCTGACTTAGTCAGCCTATCCACAATAACCCACACGGCATTGAACTTCCTCTGAGTCCGTGGGAGTCTAACAACGAAGTCCATAGTGATACGCTCCCACTTCCACTCAAGAATCTCCATCTTTTGAAGCAAACCCCCGGGTCTCTGGTGCTCATACTTCACATGTTGGCAATTCAAGCACCGAGCTACATAAGCAACTATATCCTTTTTCATCCTTCTCCACCAATAATGTTGTCGCATGTCCTGGTACATCTTGGCAGTGCCCGGGTGAATAAAATACCGAGAACTGTGAGCCTCCTATAGGATCAACTCCCGAAGCCCATCAACATTCAGCACACACACACGACCCTGCATCCTCAAAACACCGTCATCTCCAACTGTAACCTACTTGGCGTCATCATGTCGAACTGTGTCCCAAAGGACCATTAAGTGAGGGTCGTCATGCTGCCGATCTATGATACGCTCAAACAAGGAAGACTGAGCGACTGTATAAGCTAGAACACGGCTGGGCTCTGAAACATCCAACCTCACAAACTGATTGGCCAAAGTCTGAATATCTGAAGCTAGCGGTCTCTCACGACCTGGAATGAACGCAAGGCTGCCCATACTCACTGCCTTCCTACTCAATGCGTCAGCCACCACATTGGCCTTCTCCGAATGATACAATATAGTGACATCATAGTCTTTCAATAGCTCCAACCATCTCCTCTGCGTCAAATTGAGATCCTTTTGCTTGAACAAATACTGAAGGCTGCGATGATCCGTGTAAACCTCACATGGCATACCGTAGAGATAGTGCCTCCAAATCTTCAATGCGAACAATGGTTTCCAACCCTAAGTCATGGACAGGTTAATTCTTCTCATAAAATTTCAACTGCCGTGATGCATATGCAATCATTTTTCCCTCCTGCATCAATACCGCTCCGAGCCCAACACAGGAGGCATCACAATATACCGTGTAAGATCCTGAACCCGATGGTAATACCAATACCGGTGCTGAAGTCAAGGATGTCTTGAGCTTCTGAAAGCTCGACTCATACTCGTCCGACCATCTGAATGGGGAACCCTTCTGGGTCGACCTGGTCATCAGAGCTGCTATAGATGAAAACTCCTCTACAAACCGATGGTAATAACCCGTCAAACCTAAGAAGCTACTGAGTTCCGTAGCTAAAGTTGGTATAGGCCAGTTCTTGATCGCCTCAATCTTCTTAGGATCCACTTGAATACCCTCTGCTGATACAACGTGACCCAAGAAAGCCATTGAATCTAACCAAAACCCGCGTTTCAAAAATTTAGCATACAATTGATTGTCCCTCAAAGTCTAGAGCACTACCCAGAGGTGATGCTCATGCTCCTCCCGACTGCTGGAGTATATCAAAATATCATCAATGAACACGATCACAAATGAATCCAGGTAAGGCTTGAACACTTGGTTCATCAAGTCCATAAATATTGAGGGGGCATTATTCAAGCCAAAAGACATCACCAGAAACTCATAGGGCCCATACCTCGTCCGAAAAGCTGTCTTAGGGACATTGGATTCCCTAATTTTCAACTGATGGTAGTCAGATCTCAGATCAATCTTTGAAAACACCTTGGCACCCTGAAGCTGATCAAACAAATCGTGAATCCTCCGCAACGAATACTTATTCTTGATAGTGACTTTGTTCAACTGCCGGTAATCTATACACATCCTCATAGATCCATCTTTTTTCCTCACGAACAAAACTGGTGCACCCCAGGGTGAGATACTAGGTATAATGAAATCCTTATCAAGCAAGTCTTGCAATTGTTCCTTCAATTCTTTCAACTCTCGTGGGGCCATCCGATATGGCGGAATAGAAATGGGTTGAGTGCCCGGAGACACATCAATGAAAAAATCAATATCTCTGTCGGATCGTATCCCCGGCAGGTCTGCAGGAAATACTTCAGAAAACTCATGAACAACAGGCACCGAATCCATGGAAGGAACCTCAGCACTAGAATCACGAACATAATCCAAATAGGCCAAACACCCCTTCTCGACCATGCGTCGAGCCTTCATATAAGAAATAACCCTACTGGAAGAATGACCAGGAGTCTCTCTCCACTCTAATCGAGGCAACCCCGGCAAGGCTAATGTCATTGTCTTGGCGTGATAGTCCAAGATAGCGTAATAAGGCGATAGCCAATCCATACCCAATATGACATTGAAATCAACCATATCAAGGAACAAAAGGTCTACACTGATCTCAAGTCCCCCAATAATGACCACACACGAGCGATACACACGGTCTACAACAATAGCATCCCTCACGGGCATGGACACATATACAAGGGCGCTCAAAGAATCACGGGGCACAACCAAATATGAAGAAAAATAAGATGATACATAGGAGTATGTAGACCCCGGATCAAATAGAATTGAAGCATCTCTACTGCAAACTGAAACAGTACCTGTCATAACAGCATCGGAGGACTCAGCCTCAGGTCTGGCTAGGAATGCATATCAGGGTTGGGCTCCACCACCCTAAACCATGTATCTAGTACAACCTCTAACATACGGACCTCCACCTCTAGCGGGCTGACCTCCACCTCTAGAAATCTGACCCCTACCTCTGGCTACCTGACCCCTACCTCTAGCTGGCTGGGCAAGCAGTGTGGCAGTTGGTGCCGGAACCATGGCACGAGAACCCTGGTACTGAGGACTACTCGACGCTCGAGGGACATATCTAGAAATATTCCTCAGGTAACCACAAGTATAACATGACCTCGGCTGCTGGGACTGCTGACCGGCAAACTAACTTTGTCGACCTGAATAACCACCATGAAACTCTGAAGATGAGGTTCATTGATAGGAGCTGTCTTATCAGAATAAGGCATGTAAGAGCCACGACCACCCGGGGCACTGTGGGATGCTTGCAATGTTGGATGAAATGGCCTGGAAGAATGGCCTTTACTACAAGAGGCGTCCAGATGAGGTACTGCTGAATCCACCGGAATGGCGAGGCCTCTTGTCTGACCCCTAAACTCCCAATCTAAGAACCATCTCAACTCGCCTGGCCACATTGGCCGCATCCTGGAAAGAGATCTCGCTCCCCGTATCCTTAGCCATCTGCAATATGATAGGCTGAGCAAGACCCTCAATAAACCTCATATCTCTCTCTCTCTCTCTCTCTCTATCTCTCTCTATCTCTCTCTCTCTCTCTCTAGGGAGAATAAGAGTAGCATGACGAGCCAAATCCACAAAGCGATTCTCATATTGAGTAGTAATCATGCCACCCTGTTGGAGACGCTCAAACTGACGGCGGCGCTCCTCTTTCGTAGTAATAGGCAGAAACTTCTCCAAGAAGAGATGTGAGAACTGATCCCAAGTAAGAGAAGGCGACCCAGCTGGTCTAATAAATAGATAATCTCTCCACCATTTCTTGGCAGAACCAGTCATCTGGAAAGTAGCAAAGTCGACCCCATTGGTCTCCAGTATACCCATGTTTCGAAGAACCTCATGGCAGCTATCAAGGTACTCCTGGGGATCCTCTTAAGTGGCACCATTGAAATAGACTGGGAAAACCTTGGTAAACCTATCCAATCTTCACAAATCCTAGGAGGACATAGTCGTCCCATCACCAGGCGGTGCTATAGCAACTGGTTGAACTACCCCAACTAGATGAGTTGTTAGAGTCTGAAACTGGGGAGCCATCTTCTCCGGAGTGTGGGTGGTAGGAGTTTGGGTTCCTCCTCCAACCTGAGATACGGCTACATCCACGGGGAATGCGCCAGTTTTGGCTACACTCTCCATAAGGCCCACTAGTCGGACCAAGGCATCCTGAATCACCGGGGTAGAAATAAACCCCTCCGAGACCTGAGCTGGTCCCGCCGGAACGGTCTGAGCTGGAGCCTCCCCACCGAGCTCTATCTGAGTCTCCGCAGCTAGAGCTACTGCTTGGGCCCTGGGCTGAGCCCTGACCCTTCCTCGGCCTCAGCCCCTTGTCGGAGATGCTGCTGGAGGATCCGATTGCTGGTCAGCGAGAAGCGGTACGTGTTCTCGCCATCTGCGAGAGAATAATAATAGAAGAGTTCAATCAGTATTGGGATAACAAGAATCGCACGACAGAGTTGAATAAAAGTGAACTTGTTCCTACCTTTAAAGCCTCTGGGAGATAAGTACAGACGTCTCCGTACCGATCCCCCATACTCTACTAATCTTGTTCGTGAATTCTAAGACCTAGGCAACCTAGGGATCTGATACCAACTTACCACGACCCGAATTCCCCACCATCAGGATCGTGATGGCGCCTAACGATACACTTGCTAGGCAAGCCAACATTAGAGATTCACAACCTAACCATGTCTAAAACTTTACGGGATCCACTGCCATTCAACACATAATATCAGAATACGAAATAAAATTTGAAAATAATATTGCACAATAATAATGACATGTTTAACTACCCATCATCCGGTGTCACAACTCACGGACTACTACGAATTTACTACAAGTATTTTTCTGGAAAAAAAAATGTATAACTATTTGTGAACTAAATAAAACAGTAAATAGATATAAGGAAGAGACTCCAGGAGTCTGCGGATATCGACAGATCTATCTCGGATCTCCTGCGGTGAAGTCAACAATTACTAACTCCGAATCAACTCGGATCGGTACCTGGATCTGCACAGAAAGTGCAGAGTGCAGCATCAGTACAACCGACCCCATGTACTAGTAAGTGTCAAGCATAACCTCGGCGAAGTAGTGACGAGGCTAGGACAAGACACCACATAAAACCTTAACAGTATGATCATGCTAATGGCAACAACAATAAACAAATAAATAAAGCAGGCAGAATGGGAAAGGGACATGAATTGAGGAATCACAATATAAGTAATGATAAACAATAAAGGCACAATTTAGACAGAAATTCTCAGTTAAATTAAGCAACTAAGACAATAGAGAAAAACTCCACGGTATCACCCTTCGTGTTTTTACTCTCAACCTCACCCAATAAATAAATAGAACGGCATGGCATCACCCTTTGTGCATTAAACCTCACATAATATACACGGCATCACCTTTCATGAATTAAACCTCACTTAATATACACGGAGTCACCCTTCGTGCTTTATCACTCTCATGTCATGACACGGCATCACCCTTCATGCTTTACACTCTTCCTCACAATTCATAGAAAATCATGCACGGCATCACCTTTCGTGTTTTACACTCTTCCTCACAATTCATAGAAGCAATAACAATGGATAGAGGAAAGTTTCACAAAGAAATCAATATTCCATCAATGATTAATTTCACAATTTAACATCTCAAACTTGAATCAATATTCACAATTTTATCAACCTCGGTGGAACCAGACATAATTCTCCCAACATTTCAATAACAACAATAAATGTAGATAATAGAATTTAAGACTACAACATTTTCAAAAAAAATGAAATTTCACTCGCATGCTATGAATCAATCACGACGCATAGGTGCTCGTCACCTCACCTATACATCGCATTCAACAAAAAAAACGTAGCAAATAATTATACAATACCTATTTCCTCAAGCTAAGGTTAGACACAACACTTGCCTCGATTTCGCAGGTCACTCACTGCTCAAGTACCGCTTTCCCTTTTGAATTCACCTCCAACCCACTCGTATCTAGTCATAATTAGTTTAATATTATCAATTATCACTAAAGGAATCAACTTTAATGCATAATTATAGTTCTCCCAAGGAAAGTCAAAAATCGACTCCTGGGCTCGCTTGGTCCAAACTCGAGGTTCGAACCAAAATTCGTTTACCCATTGTCCCCCGAGCCCAGGTATACAATTGGTCTTGGAATCCAACCTCAATTGAGGTCTAAATCCCCTAATTTTGAAATTCTTATGTTCTACCCAAAAATCCCTAATTACACCAAGAATATCTTAGATTCTAGGTTGAAATCTTGTTAAAAGATGTAAAAGATTGAAAGAAAATAGTTAGGAATCACTTACCTATAATTTGGGGAAGATTTGGTCTTTGGAAAATTGTCTCTTGAGGTTTAGGGTTCGAAAAATGGAAGAATGAATGAAAAATCCCGTCTAAGCCCAAAGTTATCAGCTGCGGATGTCGCATTTGCGACCTGAATTTCGCAATTGAGAAGCTTGCAAATGCGAAGGAGACATCGCAAATGCGAGATCCTTCACATTTCCGCTGACTTCGCATTTGCGAAAATTTGCCTGTCGCATTTGCGGGCAGAAGTTTGCATTTGCGAACATACCCTTCCCCAAACCCCCATCGCAATTGCGAAGAAAATGTCGCATTTGCGAGAACATGCTGGCCCAGGCCTTCTTCGCAATTGCGATAAATACCTCGCAATTGCCAGGCCTGCTTTGTTCGCATTTGCGAAGCCTGATCTCGCAATTGCCGCTACATACACCAGTTACACCAACAATTTACTAAGTTCTAAAATCACTTTGTAGCCTGTCCGAAACTCACCCGAGCCCTCGTGGCTCCAAACCAAACATGCACGCAAGTCTAAAAATATCATATGGGCTTGCTCGTGCAATCAAATCACAAAAATAACACCTAAAACTATTAATTTAGCACCAAAACTTATGAATTCCTCAAGAACATTTCAAAATTACTATCTTCTCAACCAGACGTCTGAATCACGTCAAATCAACTCTGATTCCTACCAAACTTTACAGACATGACTTATACATTATATTAAACATGTATTGGGCACCGAAACTAAAATACGGGTCATATACCAACGAGATCAAACATTAATCAATTTCTTTAAATCCTTAGAATTTCAGTCTTACAATTTTCATCAAAAACTCATTTCTCAAGCTAGGGACCTCGGAATTTGATTCCAGGTATACGCCCAAGTACCATATATTACTACGGACCCTTCGGAACCGTCGAAAAAAGGATCCGGGTCCGTTTACTCAAAACGTTAACCTAAGTCAGCTAAAAATTCCTTTTTAAATCTCAAAAATTATTATTTCATGTATTTTCACATAAAGGCTTTTCGGATTCACGCCCAGACTGTGCACGTAAAACGAGGTGAGTAAAAATAAGGTTTTTAAGGCTAACGAACGCGGAAATAAAGTTTTAATTTACAAGATGACCCTTTGGGTCATCACAGGTTGACTTTTGTTGACTTTTTGCAAATTGTATAAAGATCGTAGCTTTGTTAATTGAAGTTGTTTTTTCTTGCATTGTTTGATATATTTAAGTCGTGTTTGGATAGATTGAGCCAAGCGGAGGTCAATTTGTAAATGAAAAGCTAATTTGAGTATTGATCTGGCCGAATTGAGGTAGGTGTCTTGCCTNAGGGGGGGGGGGGGGGACTACCCCTTAGGAATTGAGTAAATTGTGCTATCTTGTTATGTAAAATTTATGTATGCAAGGTGATGAGTGGGTACCCAATTTATATGTGGTATTTGACCGGTTTAGATTGTCTAGTATCTTTCCATGCCTTTAATTGAATTGTCATAATATGTGGTGCCTTGTTGTTAGTTTATTCTTACATGCCTTAGTTGACGCTGTTAGCACCTATTATACTCCTTACTCGTTATTTGGCCTTATATGCCATAGTTGAAGTTATTGTCTTGTTACCACTTAACTATTGAATTATTCTATGTCTTGCACTTATCTGTTACCCGTCTTAATTGTTATGATTGCATACTTAGTTACCACTTACCACGTACTTTATTTGCCCTGTCAGTTTTGTATAATCGTTGTGTTCCTCCAGGTTTTATGTGGTCGTTGTGTACTTACCCTTGATTGTAGAAATTCTTGTAAATGAATTCGTTGAATTATTGTTGTTTATTTAAATTATTGTAAGGGAGATCGGGTTGCACGACGCAACGGGTGAAAAAGGGAGGTACTGAGATAAGGGAGGATATTTATATTGTGATATTGCTATTATATGGTGGGGTCGGGTTGCACGTCGCAACAGATGAAATAAGGGTGGATTTTTATGAGGAAATAATGGTGAATTATGATATTGATATTATATGGTGGGATCGGGTTACGCGCCACAACATATTTTGTGCATTGGCATTAGGGGTGTTCATGGTTCGATTTGGGTCTTTTTTTCCTAAAAAGAAACCAAACCAAGTAAGTCAAATTTTCAAATATTGGAACCAAACCAAACCAATTAAGTTGGTTTTTTATCGATCCGATTTTTGTCAATTTTTCGGTTTTTTCAGTTATTAATCATAGGTTTTTTTCTTAAATATGAGACATACACTACCAAACACATGTTCCTGCGACTACATTTTCAATGTAACACTATCAAATCAATTGATCTTCGAGAAATCTACCATTTACCAAGATATATTGATGATAATTGAATCAAATAGTGATGAATAATTAAAGTACTCAATTAAAATTTGATTATTTTTAGCATGAAATAAGTTCTTATACTTAGTAAAATAAAACTACTAATCAAACTAGAATGTAAAGGCAAAGATTTAGATTATTATAATAGCAAGAACTAGACTAAAAATATAAATAATTAATATGTACCATAAAATTTTAGAAAATTTTTATAAAATATATATATATATATATATATATATATATATAAGTGTAATAATAAATTTAAATAGCTACTTTTATAGTCGGTTTGGTTCGGTTTTTTCGGTTATTTTTTTATTAAAACCAAAACCAGACCAAATTTGATCGGTTTTTAAAATTCAAAACCAAAACCAAATCAAGCCTAAAAAGTATCGGTTTTTTTTGTCGGTTTGGTTCGATTTTTGATTTGGTTCGGATTTTTATGAACACCCCTAATTGGCATGATGTTGATATAATACAATGGGATCGAGTTGCACACCGCAACAGGTATAATAAGAGTGAATTGATATGGTGGAATAAGGGTAAATTTTGATATTGATTTTATATGGTGGGACCGGGTTGCGCGCCGCAATTCTTTCTCGAATGATTCATCGATGGAATTAGGCCTAGGTCTATGAAAATTTCTTGTGATTCCCCTTCTTTCTTCGACTTAGGCATACACGTATTGATAGGGAACCCAAAGAAGAGCTAGAAAAAGGAAAGCGGCACCTTAACTTAATAGCTCCATTTTTTGTTCCTGAGCGGAAGGTACACTCAGCCCCTGATACATTGTTATTTCTTAATCCTTGGGCGCCTGGGTCCAAACCAGGATTGATATCTAGAGAAATAAATCCCTCAAGATATCAACGAAGATTCATCTAACCATATAGTGATTAGTCATCCCTAGGACCAACTAACTATTTCTTTGGATCTGAGTTGAATCTTGTCTATTTCAACCCCCCTAGATTCGGATTCGACTTTTGAGCCTTTCAACAATTAACTAATTTAACCTTTCGAATATGTATTACGTATTCAAATTCGGTTGAATGAGAGGAGAACAAAAAAGAGCTCCCATAACAGCCTGAATAAGATTTGCTATGTTCCACTCCGGAGGTAATTCCCTACCTCTGAGTCGAAGCAACTCCGCGCTCTTTTGGGAGATGCCATCAAATAACTGAGTTAACTCAGGTGGAGCGCTTTGCGCGTCCGACCTAGTTGAGAACATATTTTGTGTTTGTATTCCCTGTTTGTTGTATTGGTTTCGGTTCTTTCGTACAAGATACTGAGAATTTGTATTCCCGGTTCATTATCATTTTCCGATGAAGAGTTATTGTCGTTGACTTAGAGCCTTGCCATCATTTCGTGAGTTCATTTTCCTCATACTATTATTTTGGTAAATTGATTTTCTAGGTGAATTTACTACATTGAGCCATTTCCTCCTGTCCTGCTGAGTTGTTAGTAGTATAGTAACTTTAGATAAATAAAAGAATTAATATCATGCTGTGTTATGTGACTTTTAAATTAAAACCCGCCATTTATTTTGATACTTACCTTTTTCTACTAGTTGTCATATTTTACCTCAACTGATTTCTCAACTTAATTTCCTTGGCCTGTGAGGTTTTTATTTTACTTAAAAAGAAATCATTATTATATTATAATTAAATAAATTATATTAAATTCAGTAGCTTATCTGATGTTGTATTTATTTGAAAAAGATTATTTTTATTACCCAAATGATTTCCAAAATAAACTCATTTTTCTCATTGATTTCCTACTTGGTTCAGAATTTGTAGTCTTACTTTCGTCATATATACATAAAGTCTCTTGAATATCCTAATTAGCATTTGTCACGAATATTATGTACTGAGTGGCATGCGGATTTTGTTGTGCAAGGAGAGATGGAAAGATGTGGGCACAAGGTACCGTGTGTGCTAAAGGTTGAAAGTTGTGATCTCTGATATGAGATTTTGAGAATTGAGATTATTGGAGTCGTGTATTAGAAACGATTTGATTGGTTGAGCTGACGTTATTTTCCCTACTTGAGCACATTTACCCTTGTCTATATTCCAACTATGTCGTTGTCTAGTTACTTGGTTATTTTTCGTTTCCAGTCGTGTTTCCCTTATCGTTATTACTGTTTGTAATCTGATATATGTTTCTATTGACATTTCTTTAATATTCCTTTCTTCTTAGCTTTATGCCATATCCTGCACAGGTTTAGATGTTCAGTGAGTGTCTTGACCTGGCCTCGTTGCTACTCTACCGAGGTTAGGCTTGATACTTACCGGGTACCATCGTGGTGTACTCATGCTCGCTTCTGTACATTTTTGTGCAGAGTCAGGTACTCCGGATCGAGTAGGTTTTGAGACTCATGCTTGGTGTGCTTGGAGACTTCAAGGTACACCTACCGAGCGTTCGTAGGCTCCGAAGTCACCCTCTAATGTATTTATTTTCATTGCTTCTTCTATTTCGGAACAGTGATGTATTCATTATATAAAACTTCTCCGAAAAGGGCTTATGACTTGTACTATCGATTTTGGGAATTGTAAATTTGATAGTGAATTCCATTTCTAAGGTTGTTAAGATGTTATTTATTATTGTTATTCAGTAAATATTAGGTTTACCTAATCCCTAAGACTAGGTACCATCACGATACCCAACGGAGGGGAATTGGGTCGTGATATTTAATTGATAATCTGGAGGAGATGATAAGGAAGCCAATGTAATTAGTTAAACTACCTTACGCTCTTATTATATTTTACTCCAGTCTCTTGAATCCACAATGAAAGGATTTAAGTTATAGACACTTTCAATATTTTACTCCAGTCTCTTAAATCCACAATGAAAGGATTTAAGTTATAGACACTTTCAATTAAAAAAATGCTGTTATTGTAGTGTAATTAGTTGCAGTATGTCATTCGCAAGCTTCTTTTGATTATTCATTCTGGCTTAATAGTAGATACGTAATACATTTAGTTGGCTCTTATATTATCTGAAAGTAAAAAAGCTATCATAAAAGAGATGACGAATTTAAGTTATGTACATTAATAATACTTTATTTAATATGTCAAAACGATTTAATATGGTTACCGCTTGATACTCACTATAAATATCAATTTTATTTAAACCTAATAAAATAAAAACCGTAGAAGTTATTGTGTACACTCATCACTACAAAAAAAATGACCTAATTGCGGGGTTATTTTTAAGGTTTGCGGCGATTTAAAACCCCCGCAATATATTGTTGTGACAGTCGTTAAAACCCCCCACAATAAGAGTCTCCGCCTTTATTAAATAGCGGAGGTTACTTCACGGTAATTGACCCTAGCAGATCTAAAACTTAAATCTTTTTAAAATAATTTTTAGTTACGAATTGCGGCGGTTCTAAACCTCCGCAATATAATTTTTAATTTGTTCTTTTTTATTAGCTTATATTTAAAGTTCCTGTCATTCATAACCTCAAGAATTTATTGAATTTTTTAATGCATATATTATTGGCAAAGTCACTAATTAAGCAGCAAATCACAATCAAAGCAAAAAAAAAATATTTTAAAGTTAAAAGATATCGATAACATATCATAAAATCAAAAACCGTTATCGTAAAATATCATTAATCTTTAAAACTAAATTGTCAACATTAAGTAGCATCACTCAAAAATTATTTTAAACACAAAATATTCACTCCAACATTCTAACATTCGGTTCAACCACACAATTACATCGTCACAATTAATTATCTAAGACAATTACAATGAAATCAACGGTTGCCACTAGAATTACTATCATCCTATGATCTCTTGCGTCCATTGGCGAAAGGGATCCACTGTCCGCATCACTTGGCTGCATGAAAAAAACAAAGTATAAAAATCATGCCAGAATCAGAAATTGCAGTAACTCTAGGTTCTACTAAATACTGTAAGTAAATAAATGTAACTCTTCAAGCTTCCTTTGTAGTTAAAACTCAAATTTAGATGAACATTGCTGTCTTTTTTTTTAATTAGACTGAGAAAAAAGATGTTTGTGCATCCCATTAGAAAGATGTTTTCTACTATTCTGTTTATTAATTAGTTATCTCTCTGTCTTCATTTTCCAAAACAGGCTGCTTGTTTATGTATATGTAAAACTTAATCTTTATTCCTATCAGGTAATTGCAGATAAGAGGAGTAGATTATAACACACCTGATGGCACTTCTGTAAGAGACTATATCGACGTGACTGACCTAATTGACGCTCATGTTAAAGCTCTCGAGCATGCAAAACCAAGCAAATGCATCTACAATGTTGGTAATGGAAAACGTTACTTTGAACAATTTGTTCGTTGCAAACTTATATATTCATACTGGAAGAAGCGGAGGTAGCCTAAAGGCTATGTGTTCATGATCTGAACCCATAACTTTTGACCTACTAAAATCTCAACAAATACAGTACAATGAGTTTAATGTAAGTTTGAACTCATTAAATTTAAATCCTAGATCTGCCTCTGTATATTGGTATGCCATAAGTCATTTTGATGGTCACGTCCTTGTCGTTATAGGTAGTTCAGTGAAACAATTTGTGGAAGCTTGTAAAAGGGCAACAGGAGTGGACATAAAGATTGATTACCTGAGTAGACATCCAAGAGATCAGGGGCGGATCTACGTAGTTGACTTGAGGTGTCACGCCACCCGGTTGCTCGGGTAAAATTGTATGAATGCACTGACATTTTACATAAAGAGAGTTATATAATTAAAGCTTGGCATCCGACGTCATAACTTAACTGTAGGTGCCATGGTTAAACTTGTAACCCCCAACCCTAGGACGCAACGTCGAATCCTAATAGATTCCAAAGTTTTTCCTTTATCCTTCATGTTCCTTTTCTTTGTTTTCTTTTTGCTCCTTTTCTTTAACTTTTTTTTTATTTTTTTATCTTTCTATTTTCTCTAGTTGTACAAATCCATTCTATAGTAAATTAAATTATACTTTTCTTTCCTTTTTTCAAAATCTCAAAATTTTGTTTGGATGTGATTTTAATTATTTTCTCTTTTTACTACCTTGGTTCCAAATTTTTTTTGCAATGATGGTATCAATAGACATAATATTAGTCTAGCTATATGGAGATTAAATGGGTATATTTGTTTTTTTTAATGATTTTAATCACATAATTCAATAGAATTTAAATTGAGAGAATTATATCAAATTGGAAAAAAATTATTTAATTTGGTGATTACAAAAATCTTGTAAATCGAAATAAATTTAAAATGGATTAAATCAACTAAGTGGAACTCATTCAAAACGGATCGAATCAGATAAATGTACACCCTAATTCAATTTCCTTCATTAATGATAAGTTTGCATTAAAAATTATGGCACCCGCAGTGATCAAATCCTAAATCTGCCGCTGCAGGAGACTACGCTGAAGTCTACAGGGATCCTTCTAAAATTAGGCGCGAACTGAACTAGATAGCAAGGTATTCACTTGAGGAGAGTTTAGCAATAGCATGGAGATGACAAAAGGTACACAGAAATGATTACAACTAAAGTAACTCAGTTTTGTTGATCAGGTTAATGCCTCGACGAGACAGCCAATGCAAAAAAAAGGAGGCGTGTTGTATGGTTTCTGTTATTTTTTAAGCAGCAGCAGGTAATTCAGACGAGGCTGGATATTATGAGGAAAGATCAATTGGCTGGACTTGGTGAATACAGTACAGAAAATTGCGAAGGCAACAAGAAGAAGCAGTCAGATATGTTTTGCTTGAGATGGCTAGAAGGATGCAAGGGAACTGCAACAACAGATTCAACTACTAAACAAGGACACATGTGTGATCTGAAGGAGGTACTGGATTCTTGTGTTGGGTTGGCTTAAAGATTCAAGCCAACGAAAGAAGACACCAACACATGATCTAAAGAGCTACAAGGATCTACCCAGTTGGCAGAAGACGACTCAAAATTGGAGGCAGTGGACACTCATACTATTTATACACATAGGGCTAGCTAGTTTAGTTTTCTATTCTTTTATACTTTCATAGTTTACAAGTTTCTACATTTCTTAGTTCAAATTGTAAGATCAATTTTGGGTATCATTCACTCAAAGTTGGTACCAGAAGCTATGTAATTAACATGACATATGGTCCTACTCCTGTGTGCAGGGGAAAAGATTTCTAAGAAAATAATTGTGAAAGAAAATTTATCAAATTTTTGCTCAAACACCAAAACTTAGAATCACAATACACCCATATAAATCCTCATACAACATGGTGTAAAAAATTTATATTTTCTACTAATTAAAAAAAAACTCTCAAATAAACAGAGAAAATCCAAATCTAACATAAATTATCCAAAAAAAACAGCAAAAATAAAATTAAAGCCACATGCAATAGAAAACATACAAAAGCTCCAGATTATATGATAAGGAAAGAATTCGTGATAAGGAAAGAATTAGAGTTTAATTAGGAATGTGTAATATTTTCCTTATTAGAGTTTAGATCTTGGTCTCCTATTAGGTTTAGGAATGTGTAATATTTTCCTTATTAGAGTTTAGGTCTTGGT
>ML349361.1:0-34087 GCA_005239505.1 Nicotiana paniculata | reverse complement strand
GGGGGGGACGCCAAGGCCTGCGGATGCCTGCAGGACTACCTCGAAATCTCCCAATAGACTAAAGGCAGCCTCCTCGCTCTAAGGTTTGTAGGGTCCTGACCGGGATCTGCACAAAAATGTAGAGTGTATCATCAGTACAACCGACCCCATGTACTGAGTAAGTGTCAAGCCTAACCTCGGCGAAGTAGTGACGAGGCTAGGACACGACAACCAACTAAACCTATACAGTTTAATCATATAAGGAGAAAATAATAACAACAACAATTATGCAGCTAAATAAAAGGAAAGGGGAACATGCTGAGGGGAGGAAATATCAGCTAATGGAGATAAGAAGTAAAGAAACAAATTAGATATCAATTTAAACAGCAGAAACAACAGCACAAAAACAAGTTCACGACATCACCCTTCGTGTTTTTACTCTCATCCTCACCAAATAATAAATAGAATGCACGGCATCACCCTTCGTGCTTTTACTCTCATCCTCACAATAAATCAATAGAAATGACACGACATCACACTTCGTGCTTTTAATATCATAATACGGCACGACACCACCCTTCATGCTTTTACGTTCATTCTCACAATATCATACACGGCATCACCCTTCGTGCTTTAACACTCATCCTCACCATAAATCAAATGAAAGGGAACGGCATCACCCTTCGTGCTTTAACACTCATCCTCACCATAAATCAAATGAAAGGGAACGGCATCACCCTTCGTGATTTAACACTCTTCATCACCCAAACAATTCAATAACAACAATTCGGCAAGGAAAAATCAACAGTGCAATAATAATAAATGCCATAACGTCCCGGCAAGGGAGCCAACAGTAGAATCAATATCATCCTGGCAAGGGAAACAACTATAACCAATCTCACTTAGTTACTTAACTTCATGCAATAATTCTTAACTTGAACCAATACTCAACAATGATCAATACCAAGAATTACCACCAACATGGATAATTATCAAATTAAACTCAAGTAATGTTTGACGAAAAATCACATAAGTCACAATATTCGACTGACGACATGCTTGACACCAACGTATATATACTCTTCACCACACCTATACGTTGCACATTATACTAACACGTAGCAAATAAGATACAATACCTATTCCCTCAAGCTAAGGTTAAGCCAAACACTTACCTCGAATTCCACGACCAACTCAAGCCTCAATTACCGCCTCCCCTTTAGAATTCGCCTCCAATTCAATTGTATCTAGACATAATTAGCTTAATAATATCAATAAATGCTAAATAATTCAACCCCAATGCTAAATTATGAGTTTTCTATCATTGTTCCTAAAAAGTCAAAAATCGACCCCGGGCTCGCTTGGACAAAACACGAGGTTCGGACAAAAACCTGATCACTCATACACCTACGAGCCTTAGTTTCGGAATCCGACCTCAAATCGAGGTCTAAATTCCCAAATTTGTAAGATCCCTAATTCTCCTAAAATCCCTAATTTTCTACCCTTCAGGAACAAGATTTAGGCCTAAAAATCTAGTGGGTGTTGATGGAAATTGAAGGAAATGAGGTTAAGAACACAAACATATGATTTGGTGATGAAGTCCCTCTTCAATAATCGCCCCAAAGCTTCCTTGGTTTTTAAAATATGAAGTTATGGCCTAATTCCCTTTTGGCTACTATTTCAAGACCCCTAGGCAGACCCTCCATGCGATCGCGTGGAGTCTGCCGCGTTCACATAGCACTGGCCCCCATTGGCCTTCGGGATCGCGTTCCTTTGGCCGCGTTCACACAGGGTTGTCTTAAGTTCCCTTACTAGCCCCCTCCTAAGCTATGCGTTCCGGTACGTGAGGTGGTGTTCGCATAGGGCAGCCTCCCAGTGCTCCGAGTTCGTACCCCGACCTATGCATTGGCATAGAACAAACCCAGCCCCAACCCCGTTTACCCTTCACGTTCGCGTGGTTGACCACGCGTTTGCATAGAACAAAGTACCAGACACCAGATACAAAAATTACACCAGATTTTTCAAAGTCCAAACCACTCCGACACCTATCCGAAACTTACCCGAGCTCTCGGGGCTCCAAACCAAACATGTACACAACCTTAAAAACATCCTACGAACTTACTCGTGCGATAAAATCGCCAAAAGAACATCTTAAACAACAAATTTAGCATAAAATCAAAGGAAAATCTCAAGAACTTTTAAAGTTTCAAATTTCATAACTACGGGTCTGAATCACGTCAAATGACCTCCGTTTCTTACCAAATTTTACGGGCACAACTCAAATATCATATTAAACTTGTACCGGGCTCCAAAACCATAATACGGGCCCGATACCATCAATTTGAAATATAATCAATTTTCCAAAAACTCTTATAATTTTAGTAAAACAATTTCTTTCAAAAATTCATTTCTCGGGCTTGGGACCTCAGAATCCAATTGCAGGCATACGCCCAAGTCCCATAGTTTAAGGCAAAATTATCATTTTTCTCAGTTTTTCATATAAAAGCTTTCTGGATATACGCTCGGACTGTGCACGCAGAACGAGGTAAGATAAAAGGAGATTTTCAAGGCCTCGGAACATATTTTTTGACTTCTAAAGTAGGAGATGACCTTTTGGGTAATCACATTATCCACCTCTAAAACAAACGTTCGTCCTAGAACGAACATAGAAAAATACCTGAATCGGGGAAAAGGTGGGGATACCGGATCCGCATATCAGACTCGGACTCCCAGGTAGCTGCCTCGGCAGGCTGACCCCTCCACTGAACACGAACCGCAGGATAACTTTTCAATCTCAACTGACGAACCTGCCGGTCTAATATGGATACCGGCTCCTCCTCATATGTCAAATCCTTGTCCAACTAGACACTGCTGAAGTCTAATACATGGGCTGGATCACTGTGATACTCCGAAGCATAGACACATGAAACACTGGATGCACAGCTAATAAATTCGGTGGCAACGCAAGTCTATAATCCACCTCTCCCACTCTACCAAGGATCTCAAACGGGCTAATGTACCTAGGGCTTAGCTTGCCCTTCTTCCCAAATCTCATCACGCCTTTCATGGGTGACACCCGAAGCAACACCCGCTCTCCGACCATGAATGCCACATCACGAACTTTGCGTTCGTCATAACTCTTTTGCCTGGACTGAGCTATACAAAGTCTATCCTGAATGATCTTAACCTTATCCAAGGCATCCTGCACTAAGTCCGTACCCAACAACTGAGCCTTTCCCGGCTCAAATCATCCCACCGGTGACCGACACCGTCTACCATATAATGCCTCATAAGGAGCCATCTGAATGCTCGACTAATAGCTATTGTTGTAGGCAAACTCAGCTAATGGCAAGAACTGATCCCAAGAACCTCCAAAGTCAATGACACAGGCTCGTAACATATCCTCCAAAATATGAATAGTACGCTCGGACTGTCCATCCGTCTGAGGATGAAATGCTGTGTTTAACTCAACCCTCATGCCCAACTCATGCTAAACTGCCCTCCAGAAATGCGAGGTAAACTGCGTACCTCGGTCAGAAATAATAGATACGGGCACACCATGAAGACGAACAATCTCCCTAATGTAGATCTCTACCAATCTCTCTGAATAATATGAAACTGCCACAGGGATTAAATGTGCTGACTTGGTCAGCCTATCAACAATAACCCATACTGCATTGAACTTCCTCTGAGTCCGTGGGAGCCCAACAACAAAATATATGGTGATACACTCCTACTTCCACTAAGGAATCTCAATCTGCTAAAGAAATCCACCAGGCCTCTAATGCTCATACTTAACCTGCTGACAATTCAAACACCGAGCTACATATGCCACAATATCCTTCTTCATCCTCCTCCATCAATAGTGTTGTCGTAAATCCTCATATATCCTTGCGGCGCCCGAATAAATGGAGCACCGGGAACTATGGGCCTCCTATAAAATCAACTCACAAAGTCCATCCACATTGGGCACACAAATACGACACTGTATACGTAAAACTCCATCATCACCAATAGTAACGAAGAGCGGGCAACTGTATAAGCTAGAGCACGGTCGGGCTCAGAAACATCTAATCTCATGAACCGATTGGCTAAATCCTGAACATCCAAAGCAAGTTGTCTCTCCCCAATCGGAATATATGCAAGACTACCCATACTGGCTGACTTCCTACTCAAAGCATCGGCCACCACATTGGCCTTCCCCGGATGATATAAGATGGTGATGTCATAGCCTTTCAACAGCTCCAACCACCTCCTCTACCTCAAATTCAACTCCTTCTGCCTGAAAAAATATTTCAAACTCTTATGATTTGTGAACACCTCACATGACACGCCATACAGATAATGCCTCCAAATCTTCAGCGCATGGACAATGGCTGCTAACCCCAAATCATGAACTGGATAATTCTTATAGTGGATCTTCAACTAACGCGAAGAAAATACAATAACCTTGCCATGCTGCACCAAGTCCAACCCGAGATGCATCACAATACAAAGTATATGGCTGTGAACCTGTGGGCAAAACAAACAACGGCGCCGTAGTCAAAGCCGTCTTGAGCTTCTGGAAGCTCGCCTCACACTCTTCTAACCATCTGAGCTGGGCACCCGTCTGAGTCAACCTGGTCATTGGGGTTGCAATAGACGAAAACCCCTCCACAAACAGACGGTAACAGCCCGCGAAACCCAAGAAACTCCGGATCTCTGTAGCTGATGTGGGTCTAGGCCAATCCTTGACCGCTGAAATCTTCTTAGGATCCACCTGAATACCCTCTTCTGATACAACATGACCCAGAAATGCAACTGAACTCAATCAAAACTCACATTTCAAAAACTTAGCGTATAACTGACTGTCCTTCAAAATCTAAAGAACGACTTAAAGGTGTTGCTCATGCTCCTCCCGGCTGTGGGAATAAATCAAAATATCATCAATGAAGACAATCACGAAGGAATCCAAATAAGGCCTAAATACTCGGTTTATCAAGTCTATGAAATCTTCTAGGGCATTGGTCAACCTGAATGACATCACTAAGAACTCATAATGCCCATACTGAGTGCGAAAAGCTGCCTTAGGGACATCAGATGCCCTAATCCTCAACTGATGGTAGCTAGATCTCAAATCAATCTTCGAAAATACCTTGGCACCCTGAAGCTAATCAAACAAATCATGAATCCTCGGCAACGGATACTTATTCTTGATGGTAACCTTGTTCAACTGTCGATAATCTATGCATATCCTCATCGACCCATCTTTCTTCTTACAAACAGCACCGGCGCACCCCAAGACTAGACACTAGGACTAATAAATTCTTTATCAAGAAAGTCCTGCAACTGTTCTTTCAACTCCTTCAACTCTGGCGGGGCCATACAATATGGCAGAATAGAAACGTGCTGAGTGCCCGGAGCCAAATCAATGCAAAATTCAATATCCCTGTCGGCTGGTATACCCGACAGGTTTGTAGGAAACATCTCTGGAAACTCACAGACAATGGGCACAGACTCCATAGAAGGAACCTCGGCACAAGAATCACAAACATAGGCCAAATAGGCCAAACACCCCTTTTCAACCATACACCGAGCTTTCATATATGAGATAACCCTACTGGAAGAATGACCAGGAGTCCCTCTCCACTCCAGTCGAGGCAACCCCGACAATGCTAAGATCACGGTCTTGGCATGACAGTCCAGGATGGCATGATAAGGCGACAGCCAATCCATCCCCAAAATAACATCAAAATCTACCATATCAAGGAGTAGAATATCTACACTAATCTCAAGACCACCAATAACCACTACGCATGAATGGTAGACACGATCTACCACAATTGAATCACCCACCGGTGTAGACACATATACAAGAGTACTCAGAGAATCACGAGGCATAACCAAATAAGCAGCAAAGTAAGATGACACATAGGAATATGTGGACCCTGGATCAAATAAAACCGAAGCATCCCTACTGAAAACTGAAACCATACCTGTGATAACCGCATCTGAGGCCTCACCCTCAAGTCTGGCTGGAATAGCATAACATCAGGGTTGGGCCCTACCACTCTGAGCTACATCCCTGGGACGGCCTCCTGCTATCTGACCTCTACCTCTAGTAGCTGGTCTCCACCTCTAATTGCGTAACCTCTAACTCTAACACCTCGACCCCCACCTCTAGTTGGCTGAGCGGGTGGTGGAACACCTGGTGCAGGAACCATGGCACAAGAACCCTGGTGCTGAGAACTACTCGAGGCTCGAGGGAAAAATCTAGCAATATGTCCCAGACCACCACAAGTATAACAAGATCTCGGCTGCTCAGACTGTTGGCCCTGAAACTGACCCTGACGACCTGAGTAACCACTCTCAAAATTCTGGAGCAGGGTGCACTAATAGGAGCTGGTGGTGCACTGTAGGGCAACTGATCAGAATACTGCATGTGAGTACCACGGCCACCTGGAGCACTGCGAGAAACCTAAAGTGCCGACTGAAATGGCCTAGGAGGATGGCCCCTACCAAAGGAATCCCTGTCCCCAGGTGAGGCACCACTGAACCTGCCAAAATTACGGGACCTCTTGTCAAACCCCTGACCACTCCCCTGTGATAGAACCATCTCAACTCGTCTGGCCACATTGGCTGCATCCTGGAAGGAAATATCACTCCCTGTCTCCTTCGCCATCTGCAATCTGATCGGCTGAGCCAGTCCCTCAATAAATTTCCTCACCCTCTCTCAGTCTGTGGGAAGTATCATAATAGCATGATGGGCCAAGGTAATGAATCTGGTCTCATATTGAGTGACGGTCATAGAACCCTATTGGAGACGCTTAAACTGCCTCATATAATCCTCTCTCTAAGTGATAGGGAGAAACTTCTCCAGAAACAAATCGGAGAACTGGGCCCAAGTCAAAGGCGGTCATCCCTCTAGTCTATCCAAACAATAATCTCTCCACCAGGTCTTGGCGGGACCTGATAGGCGAAAAGCAGCAAAGTCGACCCCATTGGTCTCCACTGTCCCTATGTTCCGTAGAACCTCGTGGTAGCCATCCAAATAGTCCTGGGGATCCTCTGAAGATGCACCTCTATAAGTAGTAGTTAATATCTTGGTGAACCGGTCCAACCTACACAAAGCATCAACAGACATAGTTTCTCCATCACCGGCCTGAGCCACAATACCCGGATGAACTGCCCCAACTATCTGAGGTACTGGGGTCTACAACTAGGAAGCCAACTTCTCCAGAGTGAGAGTAACGGGAGTCTGGGATCCTTCCCTAGCCTGAGAGATGGCTGGTGTTGTAGGAAGTAAACTTGCCTGAGAAACGCTCTCCATAAGTTTCGTCGAAAGTCGACGAGTTTGGAATGTTATAACATGCACTTTAGGGTGAGACTATGTTCATTACATGATAAGGAGGTTATTCTATTATTTAATTTATATCGTATGATAGTTGTGTTCTACATTTGAAGTCAATCAAGTTATGGAACAAAAGTCGGCAAAGGTCTTCACAAGTTACACTCATAATGTGCTTAAAATTAGGTCAAATATAACTAATATTCTCCCCAAATATACTTGGAATTATTGGATTATATACCAACCAAATTCAATATCTATGAGTCTAGTTTCTAATTCATTAAACCGTTCATTGATATGAGATAGGAGTAGAGAGATACTTGCAGTTTTGCGAGACTGCGCAAACATCATAAGTGACAAGTAGGTGGATCACTAGAGCTTCTTGGGAAATACATTTCATGTGCTATATGAGGTCTTATTGGGACATATAATATACCAAATTGAAGGTCTTGTAATTTAATTTCCAGCACTCTTAAATGTTCGTTCATACGACATCAGGATAAAAAGATATAAGTGTCAGAAGATGGACCAATCCTAGGGTGCCAAGCTAGCACCTCTTTGACTTTTCCAAACTTGATATATATAAACCTTAGGTCGGCTTTCTCTTCATTATTAAGAATTAAACAATCATAGAACACCCATAAACATAACCTCAAGCTATATTCTATGGCTTCGAAGAAGATTATCATTCCGGGCAAGAAATCGAGAAGCAATAACATCAAAACGATCCCTACAACGTAAGTGTCATTATACCGCCTCTCCTTTTTCTTTGTAGTTAGAGTTTTGGAAGGTAATTCATAGTTAATAAACTTCTAATATATGTATTTAAGTGTTTAAATATCAAGGAAGGTTGATAAATATGTTTCCTAATAGTTAGAACTCACGGACGGTGATCGGAAGCCGTGAGTTCGAGTTATTTGACTTGTAGCGGACTGCTTTGTGTTGTTGTTGGGCTTCGTGTTTAATACTGTTTATTGGAGTTTTGGAGGAGGAATAGTGTTGAGAAACACCATATATATGTAGTTTTGTGAGATGGTCGTTCGTTGTAAGATTTCCGAGTCGTTTGACACGACTACGGTGGTCGTCTTATGTGTGAAGTGATTAGGTTGTGTGTGGACTGTTTTGGGAGGCTCAATATAATTATTATTGATGTTATTTGGGCTGTTTGTTGATTGTTTTGACTTGTGTGAATTCATATAAATAGGTGAGGTGTTGTCCGTTTCATCGTAAAATAGGTTGTGGTCGATACATAATAGTTATGACGCTTAAACGATAACGATAGTGTCATTTCTCTTATTGTAGATTAAGGAGTTATGATATTTGTGTAGCTTGAGGTTGGGCAGTATATACAAGGTATGTGAGGCTATCCCTTTCCTTACTTTTCACGACTCCGATTGTACATAATGCAATGAACGAGCTTCCAAAGATACTCTACTCTTAGAAGCTAGTAGTACTTACATTGTTTCCCTTTTTATGGAACAATTGATGTTAATGTTGCTTCTATTATTCTTATGTTATCAATGTTATTGGTAATTCCAGATTCTTATAAGATTCTTGATGAAGAGTTAGACCTAATGATGAGTATGGAGAATATCGACCTTACATCACTCCGAAATGTTCAGAACATGATTCCAATGAGTCATGCATGCATTATATATATGTATCTATTTTACTCTACCGAGACGCGCTATAGAAAGTTGGGTATGACACCTATTCTGCAACCACTGATCAGTTGAGTTTACCGAGTCCTCTTTGAGGCCGGGTATGATATGATGATGATGATGCCCAAAGAGGTGAATGTTCTATGATGATGATGATTCCCACAGAGGCGGATGTTTAAAAAGATTATATGCATATATATGTCATGAATTTCATGTTAATGTCTCTTAGAAGCACTCAGATGCTACAGGTTGTATCTCCTACATCTCTCTTTACATTATTGTTCTTATTTATGCTTTCCTGCCTTACGTACTCAGTACTTTATTCGTACTGACGTCCTTTTATTTGTGGATGTTGCATGTCATGCTGTAGGTCCTGATAGACAGGTAGACAAAGCTCCCCCACCACAATAGGCTTTCCAGTTCAGCGGTTATAGGCGAGATCCCTTCTCCGGACTTGCCGTGGTCTTGGTATGCATTTTTGTTATAGATATTATGGGTATGTCGGGGCCCTGTTCCGGCTATGTTGCATTACTTATGCTCATTTAGAGGCTCATAGACAGGTTTCGACTCATGTATAGTTTGGTATGCCTTGTTAGCTAATTTTTGTTGTATAGTCTTTCATGGCAGCGTTGTAGCTCGTACCTTTTATGTAGTTTCTTAGCAATCTTGTCATCCCATGTGATGTTCATGATCCATATCTACCATTTATATTAATCTCGTTATCCCTTAAAGGTAATAATGAGGTTAGATAAAATGTACGTTGGTGCTCGGCAAGTATGGCCCGGGTGCTAGTCATGATCCTCCAGTTTGGGTCGTGACAAAGTTGGTATCATAGCAGGTCTGTCTTAGGGGTTGTCTATGAGTCGTGTCTAGTAGAGTCTTGTTTATGGGTGTGTTGTGCACCACACTTATAAGCAAGAGGCTATAGGTCATTTAGGACTGTTACTCTTTCTTCTTACTCTAGATCGTGTGGTAGAGCTCAATCGTAAGAACTCAATTTCCTTAATTCTATCTTATTTATAATACGACGATTCATACATCTAGAAAGATGGATGGTAAGAGATTGCAATATGGTTGTGGAAGAATTGAGTCAGAGGAACTCAATTTTGCATCATGCTTATGATGAGTAAACGTGAGGGCTTCAGCAGATCATGTGTGTACTAAGATGTGTTAGTTTCTTAATAAGGAGGTCTAAGGAAAAATATATGTCTACCCATATGGTAAAACGAAATAAGAGAATCAGAAGGCAGATACGAGTTTTAGCAAGTAAAATAAGCAAGATAAAGAATGGTACGAGGTACCTAGTTAATAAAGATTATCAGTATTTATAATTCTGGCAGAGAAATATAAGCATTTTTAGTTACTTTCAACGGTAACAGAGATATCTACAATCGTCGATACCAATCTCAATTATTCCCTATGGGAGCTAACTGAAATAATTTAAGAGAAGGATAGGATATCGAGATCCAGCTGGGATTAGAGTAACCGAAAATTGTGGATAGATTGTTATCATTATTTAACATTTTTGAAGGGTAGTGCAGAACATGGTAATAGTTCTCATTTGGAGATAGCCATATGGTCACTCTAGAATAGAACAGTCAGATATGAATACTAGAATATTCAGAAATTTTAGAAGATAGGCACTAGGATCCTAGAAGGGATAAATATTTGTCTTAGTATGACTCCTGCCACTAGTAAAAAAAAAAGAAGAAGAAGAAGAATGTTAGGCGTCCCGAAGAGTCAGTGATATGAAGCAAGGGGAGCTAAATGTGAAAGAACATCATGTTAAAGTCTTTATAATAGGGCGATATACAGAGATATTAACATGAGAATAAGAAGAGATTAAATGAAACATTATGAGTAAGAGGTGATAAATGAGTGATAGCGGTAAATCAGAATATGGTGAAATGGTAAAGTCTATAGTCAAGTGAAGGAAACCAAAAATGAGAGGAGATAGGCCTTGAGACAATACAAAAGTGTAAGCCATAAAGCCATACCCTCATTTCGAGAAATGAGTTGGTGACTCACACGTGATTACCATAAGGAAAAGTTAGACCCCCCAAGTAATAGAAATTAGTATGGGATAGTAAACAAGAAAAAAAAATCGAACATGAATTAGGGATCAAAGGAATTGGTAATAGTCGACATCGTTTCAAAGATAGTGTTTTGACAATAATAGAATTAACAATAGAAGAATAACCTTTAGTCATTCATGAAGATGCTTCCCTAAAGCAAGCACTATGAGCAGAGTTAAGCTTAAGGGACTAAATGTGCCAGTTATACCACGTGTCACCCTTGTGTGTACAAAATTCAATTATACCTGGTATAGAAGAGTTACCGCAAGACGAGTAATGTCTGTGAAGATGTAGAAACAAAATGCCAAAGATGAAGAGGTAAATATCAAATGGTAAAGGAAGAATGTGGTAAAAAGGTGAAAGGAATAAGATTGCATTTATTCATATCCTACAGATATAATATAACTCCAGAACATTATGCAAGTATGATGTTGGGGAGAATCAATAAGGGTTTCGAACTCGATGATATTGATATATAAGTGGGAATGAAAACTTGATACATAAGGATCCCGTACAAGAGGTAAGTTAAGACAAAGGACATAACCCAAGAGGCATTACATAAAATAAAGATATGAGAGTGGACCAATGGGTAGTCAGTAGTTGATTCAGGAAGAGCCTAGTTATGAATAGATAGGAGGATATAGGTAAATAAGTAGATCATGCAAGATAAACGTAGTAAAACCCAGCATAGGAAATTCAGTCTCTTAGATACAAAATCGTAATTCTCGAGAAATATTCAGACAGGAGTTGGGTAGTAGAAGGTACAATATAAGTGTTACGGTAATATAAGAGAGTGCCACAATGGAGACAACTGAAATTTCAATTTAGAAGAAACCCTACAAGCACAAGGGCATGGAGGTAAGTAACTAAGAATAATCATAGGCGAGTAAGAACATCAGAAATACCGTAGAATATACAATGTAATAAGGTCTCAACTTTATAAGAGTTAGAAGTTCTTCCGTAATTACTAAACGAAAGACTAGCTGAGGAAATAAGGAAGCAGGCTTCAACATAAGCATAGTGACCTAAAGTAGAAATGGTCTTGTAACAACAGTCTCACTATAATGTTGTATGCACTCCATAAGAAAGTGGCACCCATCGTAGCTGATGAACTGAAGAAGAAGAAAAAAAATCAATCAAAAGTTGATAATTGAGATCATATGAGTTACAGGGAACTCCCGTATTCATGGGCACTAAGATAGGCCAAGTATCCATGCAGCAAGTGGCAGAACGACCAGGAAAAGTAATTGTTTACATTTAAAGACAATTGAGAAGGCGTGAAAGGAAATCTATGGTGCTAACATGATGACAGGAAGGTTACGAGTAGTATAAGTAGATATGCATAGGTCGCAAGCTAAAGTATGGTGGAGCAACAAGGTTTTAGCTAGGCATGAGTAAGGATAAGAAAAGGTGTGTGAGAAGGTGACGAGAATAGGTAATTCCTCGGGATTAAACCCATCACAACAAGAGAGCTGATGGTTTCCATACAGTTATAAAAAGCTCAGTATATCATGAGTGAACTCAAAGGAGTTTAAAACTAGGAGCATTTAGAAGAGATAGAATGCTACCATGGTAGTAAAGTAAGGGTGTAATTGTGATAAATGATAAGAGGATGACGTTTAGACCTTTGATTGAGTAATGATTTAGAGAACAAGTATTTCATGAACTGCACGGGATTAGAATACCCCCATAAGATGAATCACATTGGGATGATATGAAATACAGTTATTGCATTATAGTATCGTCCCTAAGTGGATCAGAAAAATCACTTTAGATGTTCCCCGATGAGACGTGAGCCCTAGTGACGATATATTACATAAGAGATCTTAAATTATCAGTGGTAGATTATATATCAATATTAAGGTGAATCAACAATGAATGGATGAAAATTATAAAGTATGATATGATATTATGCTGTCATTATTAAGATGGACGGTAACAAGGAAGCATTAAATGACTTAGATTTATACATATAGGATAAGCGGTGAGAGAAAAACCTGGAGTTAGGTGGCAAGTCTCCATAATAATAAACTGAAGTAAGAGTTATGGTATAGTATGACCTACCTAGTAGTGGTAAAGCCATAAGAATAGATAACTGAGGCTATGAAACAAGATATAGCAATAGTCCTAAGTTCAACAAAATACCAAACAAATAACTTTAGTACACCTTTATATTCCCAGAGGGACAGCTTGTCATAGTACAATATATCTTCACCAAGTGAATCATAAAGATAGGTTAAAAGCTAACAGGAAATAAAAAATGAGATAATAATCGCATTGGCGCACATTCAAGGTTAGAATTGTCTAGGCTGCATGAAAGAAGGTAGAAATAGTTACGACATTGAAAGGAGTTCGACCACAAGTCGTGGTGTGAGAAAGAGGTCTAAAGGGGGGAATGTTCTAGCCTTTGAATTTATTCACCGAACAACTCCCTAGATGGCAAAGACAATATTCAATTATTCGTAAGAATTATTTCTTAAGATATGGAAAAGTTCATTAGTCAACATTCGAGGACGAATGTTCCAAAGGGGGGGATGATGTTACACCCCATGTTTTCGTACGTGAGAGTACATCGTAAGTCAATTGATGTAAGCTCAGAAATAAGATTGTATTTTATGGAATATAAAGTAAGTTAATCATATTACATTGGAGGTTACAAATATTTAAGATCATGAATAACGAGTACCAAGAGGGTTGGAAATCTTAGAAGCTAAACCAATTGAAGAAAATAAGTTTCGTCGAAAGTCGACGAGTTTGGAATGTTATAACATGTACTTTAGGGTGAGACTATGTTCATTACATGATAAGGAGGTTATGCTATGAGCTAATTTTTATCGTATGATATTTGTGTTCTGCATTTTGAATTCAATCAAGTTGTGGAACAAAAGTCGGCAAAGGTCTTCACAAGTTACACTCATAATGTGCTTAAAATTAGGTCAAATGTAACTGAGATTCTCTCCTAATATACTTGGAATTATTGGATGATATACCAACCAAATTCAAGAACTATGAGTCTAGTTTCCAATTCATTAAACCGTTCATCGATACGACATAGGAGTAGAGAGAGATACTTGCAGTTTCGCGAGACTGCGCAGACATCATAAGTGACAAGTAGGTGGATCACTAGAGATTTTTTAGCAATACATTTCATGTGCTATATGAGGTCTTATTGGAACATATAATATACCAAATTGAAGGTCTTGGAATTTAGTTTCCAACACTTTTAACTGTTCATTCATACGACACCAGGATAAAAAGATATAAGCGTCGGAAGATGGACCAATCCTAGGGTACCAAGCTAACACCTCTTTGACTTTTCCAAACTTGATATATATAAACCTTAGGTCGGCTTTCTCTTCATTATTCAGCATAAAACGACCAGATAACACCCATAAACATAACCTCAAGATATATTCTATGGTTTCAAAGAAGATTATCATTCCGAGCAAGAAATCAAGAAGCAATAACATCAAAACGGTCCCTACGACGTAAGTGTCATTATACCGCCTCTCCTTTTTCTTTGTAGTTAGAGTTTTGGAAGGTAATTCATAGTTAATAAACATCTAATATCTGTATTTAAGTGTTTAAATATCAAGTAAGGTTGATAAATATGTTTCCTAATAGTTAGAACTCACGGGACGGTGATCGGAAGCCGCGAGTTCGAGTTATTTGACTTGTAGCGGACTTTTTTGTGTTTTTGTTGGGCTGCGTGTTTTACTACTGTTTTGTGGAGTTTTGGAGGAGGAATATTGTGGAGAAACACAATATAGATGTAGGGTTGAGATCTGGGCGTTCGTTGTAACATTTCCGGGTCGTTCGACACGACTATGGTGGTCGTCTTATGTGTGAAGTGATTAGGTTGTGTGTGGACTGTTTTGGGAGGCTCAATATGATTATTATTGATGTTGTTTGGGTTATTTGGTGATTTATTTTAATTGTGTGAAGTCATATAAATAGTGGAGGTGTTGTCCGTTTCATCGTAAAATAGGTTGTGGTCGATACATAATAGTTATAACGCTTAAATGATAACGATAGTGTCGTTTCCCTTATTGTAGATTAAGAATTTGTGTAGCTTGAGGTTGGGGAAGTATATACAAGGTATGTGAGGCTATCCCTTTCCTTATTTTTCAAGACTCCAATTGTACATAATGCAATGAACGAGCTTCCAATGATACTCTACTATTAGAAGCTAGCAGTACTTACATTGTTTCCCTTCTTATGGAACAATTGATGTTAAGGTTGATTCTCTTGTTCTTATGTTATCAATGTTGTTGGTACGTCCTGATTCTTATAAGATTCCCGATGAAGAGTTATCCCTAATGATGTGTACGGATAATATCGACCTTACATCGCTCCGAAATGTTCAGAACATGATTCCAATAAGTCCTGCATGCATTATATATATGTATCTATTTTAATCTACCGAGCCGCGCTATATTCGGCCGGGTATGGCACCTATTGTGCAATCACTGATCATTTGGGTTTACCGAGTCCTCTTTGAGGCCGGGTATGATATGATGATGATGCCCATACAGGCAAATTTTCTATGATGATGATGATGCCCACCGAGGAGGATGTTTAAAAATATTATGTGTATATATATATCATGCATTTCATGTTAATGTTTCTTAGAATCACTCAGATGCTACAAGTTGTATCTCATACATCTCTCTTTACATTACTGTTCTTATTTATGTTTTCCTGCCTTACATACTCAGTACTTTATTCATACTGACGCCCTTTTATTTGTGGACGCTGCATGTCATGCTGCAGGTCCTGATAGACAGGTAGACAAAGCTCCCCCACCACAATAGGCTTTCCAGTTTAGCGGTTATAGGCGAGATCCCTTCTCCGGACTTGCTGTGGTCTTGGTATGCATTTTTGTTATAGATATTATGGGTATGTCGGGGCCCTATTCACGCTATGTTGCATTAATTATGCTCATTTAGAGGCTCATAGAGAGGTGCCGACTCATGTATAGTTTGGTATGCCTTGTTAGCTAATTTTTGTTGTATAGTCTTTCATGGCAGCATTGTATCTCGTACCTTTTATGTAGTTTCTTAGCAATATTGTCATCCCATGTGATGTATGTTCATGATCCATATCTACCATTTATATTAATCTCGTTATCCCTTAAAGATAATAAGAAGGTTAGATAAAATGTACGTTGGTGCTCAGCAAGTATGGCCCGGGTGCTAGTCATGATCCTCAGGTTTGGGTCGTGACAGATCCTTGAAGAGGCTCACAGTTCTAAGTATTCTATTCACCTGGGTTCTGCCAAGATGTACCAGGACCTACGGCAACATTATTAGTGGCGAAGTACGAAGAAGGATGTTGTTGGTTATGTGGCTCGTTGTTTGAATTATCAACATGTGAAGTGTGAGCATCTGAGACCCGGTGGGTTGCTTCAGCAGATAGAGATTCCTTAGTGGAAGTGGGAGCGTATCACTATGGACTTCGTTGTTAGACTCCCACGGACTCAAAGGAAGTTCGACACCGTTTGGTTTATTGGGGATAGGCTGACTAAATCATCATATTTCATTTCATTGGAAAGTATATATACTTCAGAGCGGTTGCCAGAGATATATATTTGAGAGATTGTTCGCCTTCATGGTGTGCCCATTCCTATTATTTCTGATTGGGGTACACAGTTTACCTCGCACTTTTGGAGGGCGGTTCAGCGTAAGTTGGGTACACGGGTTGAGTTGAGCACAACATTTCATCGTCAGACAGACGGGCAGTCCGAGCGTACTATTCAGATCTTGGAGGATATGCTCCACGCCTGTGTCATTGATTTTGGAGGTTCTTGGGATCAGTTCCTGCAGTTAGCGGAGTTTGCCTACAATAATATCTACCAGTCGAGCATTCAGATGGCTCCCTATGAGGCATTATATGGTAGACGGTGTAGATCGCCATTTGGATTGTTTGAGCCGGGAGAGGCTCGGTTATTGGGTACATACTTAGTTCAAGGGGTCTTAGATAAGGTCAAGTTTATACAGGATCAACTTCATGCAGCTCGGTCTAGGCAAAAGAGTTATGCCGGCCCGAACGTTCGTGATGTGGCATTCATGGTTGGAGAGAGAGTATTACTTCGGGTATCGCCCATGAAGGGTGTTATGAGATTTGGAAGAAGGGCAACTTGAGCCCTTGGTATATCGGGCCATTTGAGATTCTTGATAGAGTGGGGGAGGTAGCTTATAGACTTGCGTTTTCTCCAGGGTTATCCTCAGTCCATCCGGTATTTCATGTACCTATGCTCCGGAAATATCATGGTGACACGTCCCACGTTTTAGATTTCAGCTCTATCCAATTGGACAAAGATTTGACTTATGAGGAGGAGCCAGTAACCATTTTAGACTGGCAGGTTCGTCAATTGAGATCAAAGAGTTATCCTTCAGTTCGAGTGCGGTGGTAAGGTCAGCCTGTTGAGGCAGCTACTTGGGAGTCTGAGTCGGACATGCAGAGTAGATATCCCACTTGTTTGCTAGTTCAGGTAATTTTCTATGTTCGTTCGAGGACGAACATTTTTTTAGAGGTGGAGATTGTGATGACCCAAAGGTTCATCTTATGAATTAAGACTCCATTTCGGGCTCATTAACCTTAAAAAGACTAATTTTAATTACTTCGATTTGCGTGTCTGGGCATGAAACCAGAAAGCTTTTATGTGAAAATATGAGAAATAATAATTTTGGAATTTAAAATTTGATTTTAGTTTACTCGGGTTAACATTTTGAGTAAACTGACCCGGATCTATGTTCCGACGATCTCGGGAGGTCCACAGTAAAATATGGGACTTAGGCGTATGCCCATAATTAAATTCTGAGGTCCCTAGCTTTAGAAATCAATTTTTTGAAGAAAATTATTTTGTTGGATTATTAAGGAAATAAAGAAATGAATTAATGTGTGAAATCGTTAGTATCGGGCCCGTATTTCGGTCCCAGAGCCCAATACAGGTTTTTATGATATTTAAGTCCTATCTGTGAAGTTTGGTGAGAATCGGAATTGATTTGACATGATTCGGACGTCCTGTTGAGAAAATAGTGAAGTTGAAGTGTTCTTGAGAAAATCATGAGTTTGAGGTTGAATTCGTAGTTTTAAGTATTATTTTTGTGATTTGATCGCAGGAGCAAGTCCGTATGATGTTTTTAGACTTGTGTGCATGTTTGGTTTGGAGCCCTGAGGGCTCGGTTGAGTTTCGGTTAGGCTACGGAGTGTTTAGAACTTAGAAAAACACAGTTGGTGCATCTGGTGGTCGTAGCATGCCTCTGATCTCGCAATTACGAGATCCGGATGCGAGATTTTCTTCGCAAATGTGAAGAGTGTCCAGGAAGGCCAATAATCGCAAACGCGACATAATAGCCGCAAATGCTAAGGCAATAGAAATTGCAAGGTTCGCATTTGCGATATCCTTCTCGCAATTGCGAGCTTCGGAAATGCGAAGCTCCAGTCGCAATTGCGACATCCGCAGCCTGTTAAATGGAACTTAGACGAGATTTTCACCCATTTTCATTTTCTCTCAAACCCTATACCTCCATAGGCGATTTTCCAAAGACCCAAACTTCTCCAAATCATAGGTAAGTGATTCCTAACTAATTCCTTTCAATCTCTTACTACTTTTAACAAGATTTCAACCTAGAATCTATAGTTTTCATGGTAAAAAATTGGGATTTTTGGGTAGAACTTATGACTTTTGAAATTTGGGAATTTAGACCTCGAATTGAGGTCGGATTCCAAAACCAATTGTATATCGGGGCTCGGGGGAGAAGGGGTAAACGGGTTTTGGTCCGAACCTCGAGTTTAGACCAAGCGGGCCCGGGGTGAATTTTGTATTTTGATAGGCAAACATAGGAAAACCATGATTTTTCATTAAAGTTAATTCCTTTAGCAATAATTAATTATATTTAATCAACTATGATTTGATTTAGGCGGGTTAGAGGCAAATTCTAAAGGAAAAGCTGTGATTGAGCAGTGAGTGGCCTGCGGAATTGAGGTTAGTGTTTGGCTTAACCTTGACTTAAGGGAATAGGAATCCCCAACTTAAATGCTATGTGAAATTTCATGTGCGTGGTGTATAGGTGAGGTGACGAGTATCTATGCACCACCAAATTATCTGTTTAGCATGTCCCCTTCCCCGTTTCCAATTGATTTTATTCATGTCTTGATTGTTTCATGATCATTGATGCCTCCATGTCTACTTGTTTTGCTTACTTATTTGTTAGATATTGTTTCACTTATTTGAGAGTATTAATTGTTCCTTAATTTAATTGTGGTACATTAATGGTGGAGCTGGTTGTCAGTGTTTCATGATACATTTCAGTTGGTTTTGTTGTGTAGTGATAATTGATGAAATTTCTGAATAGTACAACTTTCTTCTTACAATTGTTGAGACATAAATATTGTGAAAGTCTTTGACCTAAATTGTGAAAAAATTTTATAAATAAAGAGATGTGATTGTCTGGTGGGAGCGGGTTGCACGCCACAACAAGGAGTAATAAGGCAGGACATGTGTGATCGGGTTACATGCCGCAACAAGAGAAATAAAGGTGATATATATAAGGAGGAGAAATAAGTGTGGACAAGTGGGAGGGGGTTGCGCGCCGCAACAAGGAGAAACAAGGGAGGATATTCATGTTTTACTGATTATGTGATAAAGACTGAAAAACGTACTGTTTTATTCTATTGTTCCCATACTCAGCTTTTACCGTTATTTTAAATTGAAACTTAGAAATTTTTGTGAGGATTGGTTATAGCTGAGATCTGGAAAAGTTAACCGAATTGTTTTATTAATTGTTGCAAGTTACTGTTTAATTAGTTTATTATTCCCTTCTTGCTTTATTATACATTGTATCCAGGTTACATTATAAATGCCCCTTCGTAGCCTCGTCACTACTTCGTCGAGGTTAGGCTCGACACTTACCAATACATGGGGTCGGTTGTACTGATACTGCACTATGCACTTCTTTTGCAGATCCAGGTACCGGCCAGAGCTAAGTTGAAGTACTAGTTGATACTATTCACACAGAGACACGAGGTAGATCTGCTGGCGTCCGCAGATTCCTGGAGTCTTCTCCCATATATTCATTTACTGTTTTACTTAGTTCAAAACAGACATATGTATTTTCTTTCAGCCAAATACTTGTAGTATTCTTTAGTAGTCCGTGAATTGTGACTCCAGACCATAGGTAGCTAGATAGTATAATTAGCTTCGAGTTTCGTTTTATTATGTCTCACACTATTCGGCATTCGTTTATTTTATAAATTTAGACCTAATATTATATCTTAATTTTTAAATATTGAATCCCTCTAACGTTGGCTTACCTAGAAAGTGTGGTGTTAGGCGCTATCGTGATCCCGAGGATTGAGAATTTGGGTCGTGATAACACCACTAGCGAAAATTGCAAAAGAGAAAAAAAATAGTTGAAAAAAGGAGAAAAAGAAAAAGAAAAAAAAAATATGTAGATGAATAAATTGATATTTGTTTTTTATAATGGAGTATAAATGATGATAGTGTTTAAATAAAGAGGGAATATTTTTGGGTTGTAATCATGTTTGTAAAATTGAAGTGGATTGAAGAAAATGCGCTTAAAGTTTATTATGTGATGTGTTAAAGTGATTCAGAGGATTAGCCACTATTCCTAAAATATATCATACCCGTCCCTTAGCCCACATTACAACTATGAAAAGTCCTAATTGATTTTAGATCGAGCGAGGTTACATTAGTAGAGATTTACATTAAGGGCAAGCCTATGGTACCAATTGCATGCATGTGACTTCTTTGTGAGAGTGAGAGATTTCTCTTATATGCTATTGAGTCCTTAAACTATATTTGATCATGAGATTCGGATGTGTGGCAACTTACTCTCTTCGCTTCTGTTGTGAGGGCACATGGTTTCACGAGGGATAGGCAACATTATTAGACTTCTCTATGATGTTGAATGTTCAAGCCATGAGTGCATTGTGACATTGAGTCGGTTTTTGAGGCTAGGATTGTTATGAACATGTTGTCTTCGTTGTGAATATTTCTTTTGAAGAATGTCATGAGTTATGGGAAGTATGTATGTGATTGCATATGATCTAGCTTAATTATTTCTATCAACCATGGTCACTGGTGTAGTGTGCTTCAAATGTGTAAATATAAAACACTCAAAAATAGTGTGAATTGTTGGCTTACTCGAGGACGAGTAAGAGTCCTAGTGTGGGGTGTTGATGTTCGGCTAAAATACATATATTTAGCCATTATTGCCTCACATTATAGCACTTTTAATCATCTTTTGAGTATTAATTATATTACTCTGTGCGTAATATTATATTTTAACTGTGTAGGAATAAAGTTGTGTGAAGGCGAAGAGAGTTGAAGCGAAATTGAATAAATGTGAAAGAATTCCTTACAAGTTTTTCTCAAATTCCATAACCTCAGGGAAGAAAGCAGCATGTAGTATTTAATTTATTAAGCATATAGTTCATATCAAGTAAAACACAAGGCATGATGTGGGCCTAACTACCCGGACATAATAGTAATAGCCGCTACGTATGGACCCTCGTCACTTTGTATGTACGTAGCCCCCAAATATTATCACATATAGAATTTAAATCACTTAGGGGGACAGTTCCCTCTTACAAGGTTAAAAAGGAGACTCACCTCGTGTCGAACCTACTTTTCGGGTCAAGAACGCGCCCGAAACTCCAAACTCGACACCCACGGACTCGAAACTAGCCCAATGTTATACAAATATATCGATTTATACTCAAAGCATGAAATTCTTCTACTACTTAGAAAAATCATCATTCTTGAAGAAATCCTAAAATCCAACCCCGGGCCCGCATGCTCGGATTCCAAAAATTCTCGAAGGAAACACTTACCCATAGCCTAAGGATCATTAATACATGATTTGCACTCGAGTTCATAGCTAATTGACGGGTAATTTTCTACATTTTCAAAAGACTTAGGTTACTACCCCAAATCCTTAGTTTTCACTAATTTAGGTAGTTAATTTAGCTTGTAATCGATGCATGAAGCTTAGTTTGAACGGTTTTCTACTTCAAAACCAAGGTACATCTTGGAATCATTTGCATAACACTCTTTACCACGTTAGAATGACTCAAACCTCCATGAATTAGGACACAAAAGGCTTTAACTTGATTTCCTTTTCATACTTACACAAACGTTTCCATATTTCAAAGTTTTTTTTAAGCTTATGTATACTAACACTATTTTCCAAAAGACTTTCCTTTAAATCCATCTCCTTTAAACCATACTTCCCTTTGTAGAAATTATATCATAATATATGGTAAGCTTTACCCTTAGAACACTAAGTCATAGTACATATAATTAAGTCCAAATCTAATATAAGTCCTATGGAGCTACCTCAGGTAGATTTTAGGAGGTGTGTAACACCTTCCCTTTAGAAGAACAGGAACCCTTACCCATGATATCACCAGTTAGTAGACCAATAAAGAATATAACATATAGTAATTAAATAGGTACCCTAGTATACCTTTAAATATTAGGTGGCGACTCTCATTCATCAATAACAGAGAAACCACAAGTTGAATCTTGTCTTGACTAGTGCAAAATAGGGTGCAACACTGGTGCTTCACTTGCCGACAGTTCAAGAACCGAGCCACATACTCTACTATATATTTCTTCGTTCTTCTCCATCAATAGTATTGCCTTAAATCCTAATACATCTTGACGGCACCTGGATGAATGGAATACTACGTACTATGGGCCTCCTCAAGAATCAACTCACAGAACCCATCCACATTGGGCACACAGATACGACCTCTCAACACCCCATCATCTCTAATATAAACCTCCTTAGCATCACCTTGAAACTCCGTTGTTACACCCCATGTTTTCTTACGTAATAGTACATCGCAAGTAAATTGACGTAAGCTTAGAAATGAGATCATATTTGAAAGTACATAAAGTAATTTAATCATTTTAACTTGTAGGTTACAAATAATTAAGATCATGAATAACAAGTACCAATAGGGTTGGAAGGCTTAGAAGCTAAACGAATTGAAGAAAATAAATTTCGTCGAAAGTCGACAAGTTGGGAATGTTATAACATGTACTTTTAGGGTGAGACGAGGGATCTTAACATGATAAGAAGGTTACATTATGAGTTACATTAGTCATATGATATTCCTGTTTTATGTTTTGAAGTCAAGCGAGTTGTGGAACAAATGTTGGCAAAGGTCATCACAAGTTACATTCATAATGAACTAAATATTAGGTCAAATGAAGTTAAGCTTTTCTCTCAATATACTTTGAATTACGGGATGATCCACCACCAAATTGAATATCTACGAGTCTAGTTTCTAAATATTTAAATGTTTCATCGATACGACATTAGAGTAGAGAGATATTTGCTTTTTTGCAAGACCGCGCAAGAAGCTCCCAATGGGACCCACTTAGGTGTGGACGACCCTTGAATTTTTTAAAGGGGTTGGACGGATCATTTTTGATCATTTTTTACCAAGCACGGTTCCCAAACTTTCTCAACAGCTCTCCAAGGTTCCAAGTCGAATCCAAGGTGGTTTTACCTAGACCTAACCTCAAAAGTTAGCCTAAATGAAAAAAAAAAGAGTTTATGGTATTCTGGTGCCATTAAGGGTGCTTTTAAGCTAAGGAAAGCTTTGATTCAGGTTTGTTCTTATAATTTAAGGTATTTATAACACCCTATTTCTTGGGCTTAAGCTTATCTATGTGTTGATGAAGTTATTTGGATGAAGAATTACAATATATAACTTGAAGTTGTATAAGAAGTTGTTTTCTTGGACTATTTTAGAGTTGTGTGTATGACTTCATATTTCTGCAAATCGTAGGAAATATCTTGGTTATTGTTTTTATACTTGTAAATATGTTGAGTAGTTGATGATGTTGTAAATTGGAGAAGAAGCAACCACAAAATACCTAGAAGTTGTCCATGTTAGTATGTCTTGTTTGGTTGTTTGATGTTACTTTTATGATGGATATAAGGTTGGAATGTCATGTCAATAAGTTTATGTTTATATACCGGACCTGTTGATGGTGTTGTAAGTACAGGGGATATGGGAAAAAGAGTTGGGGTTTGGTTCCAATCCAAGCTTACCGCTTGGCGTGTTAAATAGTAGATATGTTGGTGACATTTGTGCACTTGTTATTGTGTAGAGTGAATTGTGTTGTTGGATTGTAGGGTGTGTTGTGGTGCTGAAAGCATATAGTTGAAGTTTGTATGTGTTCTTGTTTTTTTTATGGACTTGGGAAAATAAAGGAAAATAGGGAAGTTGATGCCGTTTTAATATAAAATAAGCTTATCATTCGTTGTACGATAGTTGCATCTTTCGTAGCTTAACGATAACATTATTATCATTGTTGTAGATTAAAGTGTGATGAGACAATTTCAACTTGGTTATTGGACAGCCTGTGATAAGTTATGTTAAGTCTAAACCTTTCTTTCATTTTGGAGTGATCTCGTAACTACATGTATTTGATAACGAGACGTAAAAAGATGTTTCTGTTTCTGAATTTATATACATTATTGTAGTCACATAAGTTACAATATTCTCCCTTATCGGGACTTTATATTCAGTTAAGTATTGTCTTCTTCCACTCAAGAGAGCCTAAGGTATATACATACATACAGTATTATAATATTTTCACCATCATCGAGCTATAATGGGTGGGCAAGCCCTTATTGGTCAACCTCTGATCAGATTGTGAGTTATATATCGAGCCTACTGTGACCGAGCGCCTATGAGCAAGCCCAGAATGGCCAAGATACTGATCCTAGTATGTCCGAGCGCCTATAAGAAGTCCTACTAGAGCAGAGCAGTTACACCTACCGAGCCTTATAGGGCCGGACAACTATTTTACTTACTATATTGAGAGAGTTGAGTCAGTATCAGTAGGCAAGCATATCTTTAGATCATCTATGACTCCTAGTTACTTTCAGTGTTGTATTATCAGTCTACTCTCAGCTTTCAGCTATTCTATTGCCTTACATACTCTGTATATTATTTCTTACTAACATCAATGCTGCATTTCATGCCTGTAGGTTCTGATAGACAGCTGGATAGACCTTCCCAGTATGCAGTGCCAAACATCAGCTTTATTGGTAAGCTCCACTTCCTCAGATTTACAAGTTCTAGACCTTGGAGTTCATTTTATATATACAGGTTTGATGGGTAGGTCGAGGCCCTGTCCCGACCATGATATAGTTCAGTTATCTCTAGAGGATTGTAGATGAGTTCTGTAAATTTTGTATATCAATATTCTGTCCTTGTCAGCCTGTGTACATGTTCAATTTTGTATTGATGGTCGTAACCGTTCATGGCGGCCTCGTCGGCCTGCACAGTTATATATATGAGCATTTGGGTGTGTTTATCCCTCAGATAAGAGAGATACTTTTTTAGATGATTCAGAATATGGTCTCGTTGTACTTGATTGGTATTATCAGGTTGAAGGTAGGCCTCATCGGCCTAAGTTGAGGGCTACCCCTCAAGATTTCACTGTTACAGAGTGGTACGCTCGGGCCGAGTATGGCACCGGGTAACAACCATGTCTCCCCAATTATGAGGCATGAAAATTGTTTCCTTAAGGACAAGCAACTGGGGGTTATCATACTGACGCTCTCTGATGCGCTCATATAAATAAGACCTAGAAACCATGTAAGCAAGAACCTAGCTAGCTCCGAAACATCTAACCTCACGAACTAATTGGCTAAAGCCTGAACATCTGATGCTAGCGGTCTCTCACCAACTAGAATATATGCAAGGCAACCCTTACTCACATCCTTTCTACTCAAGGCATCGGCCACCACATTGGCTTTCCTAGGATGATACAAAATTGTGATATCATAGTCTTTTAACAGCTCCAACCACCTCCGTTGACTCAAGTTTAAATCCTTTTGCTTAAACAAGTGTTGTAGACTCCGATGATCTGTGAATACCTCAGAAGACACGCTCTAGAGATAGTGCCTCCAACTCTTTAATGCGTGAACAATAACTACCAGCTGAAGGTCATAATGGGTAGTTACTCTCATGGGGATTCAATCGGCGTGAAGCATAAGCAATCACCCTACCCTCTTGTATCAAGACACCCCTTATACCAATCCAAGAAGCATCACAATAAACCATATATATAGCCGATGCTAAAGGCAAAACTAGAACTGGAGCTGTGGTCAAGGAAGTCTTGAGCTTCTAAAATCTCTCCTCATACTCATCAGACCACCTGAATGGGCACCCTTCTGGTTCAACCTAGTCAAAGGTGCAACAATGGACGAGAAACCCTCCACAAAATGGCGATAATATCCGGCCAAACTAAGAAAACTCTGTATCTCAGTAGCTTAAGATAGTTTAGGTAAACTACCTCAATCTTCTTCGGATCCACGTGCCCTAAGAACGCCACAGAATCAAGCCAAAAATAATACTTGGAGAATTTAGCATATAGCTTCTTCTCCCTGAACTATGGAGTACAATCCTCAGATGTTGTTCATGATCCTCCTGGCTACGTAAGTACACTAGTTTATCATCAATGAATACTATGAAAAAAGAATCAAGATATGGAAGAAATACATTGTTCATTAGATGCATAAATGTTGCTGGGGCATTTGTCATCCCAAAAGACAGCACAAGAAACTCGTAGTGACCATAGCGGGTCCTGAATGCCATCGTCAGAATATCAGAATCCTGAATCTTTAGCTAGTGATACCCATACCTCAAATAAATCTTTGAGAACAGTCTAGCACCCAGAAGCTGGTCGAATAAGTCATCAATATGCAGTAGTGTGTACTTGTTCTTAGTTGTAACTTTGTTAAACTACTAGTAATTAATCTGCATAGTATCATCATTCTTCTTCACCAACAGAACCGGTGCACCCAAGGGCGGCATGCTAGGCCTGATGAATCCCTTATCAAGTAGCTCATGAAGTTGTTCTTTCAATTCCTTCAACTCTGATGGTGTCATACGATACGGAGGAATAGAGATGGGTTGAGTGCCCGGCACTAGGCCAATACCAAAATCAATGTCCCTATCAGGTGGCATGAAAGTCTGCAAGAAACAAATTTGGAAATTCTCTCAGTACTGAAGAACACTCAATGGTTAGAGTATCAGTGCTAGCATCCCTCATAAAGGACAAATATTCCAAGCACGCCTTCTTAACTATCTGTTGAGCCTTCAAGTATGACATCACTCTACTGGGAATATAATCCAGAGAACCTCTCCACTCAATCCTAGCAACCCCGGAATCGTCAATGTCACGTTTTTAGTGTGATAATCCAGAATAACGTGACATAGTGACAACTAATCCATACCTAAAATCACGTCAAAATCAACCATGCTAAGCAATGAAATAACAACATTTGTTTCTAAACCCCAATAGTCACCACACACAACCGATACACACGGTCCACAATGATAGAATCACCCGCCGGTGTATATACATAAACATGCATAGCTAAAGAATCACTAGGTCTACCCAAATAATGAACAAAGTATGATGACACGCATGAATAAGTGGAACTAGGGTCAATTAATACTGAAGCATCCTTTTGGCACACTAAAACAATACATGTGATCACTACGTCTGAAGAAAATTCCTCTAGCCTGGCAGGAAAAGCATAGCATCAAACCTGACCACCACCTGTCCGACCTCCCTCTCTAGGGTGACCTCGACCCGAACGACCTCCATCCTAATCTGGCTGAGCGGGTGGTGTAGCAACTGGTGCAAGGGTCATAGACTGGCCTCCCTGCTGTACTGGACCTCTGTAATAAAGGGGACAATTCTTCCTCACATGCCCAAACTCTCCACAATTATAACAACCTCGAGTCGAAAATGACAGTGGGGCCTGTATCAAACTCTGGGAAATAAAATAGCCATTGGAAGAGCCCAGTACTAATGAACCCTGAACTGATGGAGCACGGTACAAGCTCTGAGATGGAATATCTGAAAGCCGACTGACTTAGGCGATTACTGCATGAACCAATTCTAGTTGGTGCACCATGAAGAGCTGGACGAGCCATCTGAGCAACACTATAAGAACGACCTCTATTGTCATGTGACTGACCTCCAAATGAGGTACAAATGACACCACGGAATCCATGGGGGCTCTTACCCTCCCGCTCCTCATGCTCAAGCCTCCGAAGCAACTCCAAGCGCCTAGCAATCTCGACCATCTGGTCAAACCTAACATCCATCTCGGCCTCCTAGGCAAAACTATAATGTAGGCCATAATTGAGGTCATCAATGAACCTCCTCATCCTCTCTCTCTCTCTCTCTCTCTCTCTCTCTCTCTCTCTCTCTCTCTATGGNCTCTCTCTCTCTCTCTCTCTCTCTCTCTCTCTCTCTCTCTCTCTCTATGGGAACCAACCATATAGCATGATGGGCCAAGTCTATGAATCTCATCTCATACTGGGTCACAATCATATCTCCCTGGCATAGCTGCTCAAAATCTCTATGCAGCTTGTCCCTGCAACTCTATAGGACAAACTTATCTAAAAAGTGAATGGAGAACTCTCATGAAAGTGGCACTACGCCAACTGGCCTGATAAATTCATAGGCATGCCACCATCTGTAGGCTGCCCCTATCAGTTGAAAAGTTGTAAATGCAACTCCGATAGTCTTCAATATGCCTTTTGTGCAAAGAATTCACTAACCCCAGTCTAGGAAATCCTAATCATTTTCTGACCCCCCCCCCCAGCTGAACTCTAGAGGCTTAAGCCTCCCAAACCGCTCCAATCTCTTCTGATCCTCATCACCCATAGGTGGGCCAACCTTGGCTCGGGCAGCAATAACCATCTGGGCTGGTAGCATCCCCGATGTCTAGAGTCCCTGAGCTACCTGCTCTAAAGTATGGGTAGCAGGGGTTTGGGGACCTCCCCCGACCTATGAAGTGGTTGGAGTAGCTGGAACCAAAACCGCCCGAGCAAGGCTCGTTCATACAGACAAATCTAGGCCAAGGCCTCTTGAAGGCTTGGGATGACAATAGGCATTGCGTGTGTCTGAGTTGGTCCCACCAACTCAATAACATCTTGTATCTGCTCCTTAGCTGGAGCAACAGGTGGCTCCATAGGTGCTTCCCTAGCTGTAGTATAAGCTGCACCTCGACCTTACCACAACCTCGACCTCTCGTAGCCGTAGCTAGTGGTACTGATGGTCGTCCACCTTATCTGTTCACACGTTCCCTCACCATCTGTGAGAGAATAGAATAATCAAGTTTCAAACTTTGAAATTAACAAATTTGCACGATAAGAATGAAAGAAAGTGAAGTTTCTTAATAGGTAAGCGAACAATCACATAATAATAATAAAATCGATTAAACATAGTCTAATAACTCAACAACGTAAGAATGTCATAAAGTATCTGTTATAAGTATCCTTAAAACCTGGTGCCAATGAGTACACAAGCACTACTGAATAACAAGGTACAAGAAAAATTCCCTAATACAACTGTTTGAATATAAGAACATAAAAGATATGGATAACAGAAAGAGAACTTCAAGGACTACGGGAAATATGGAAGCTACCTCGTAGTCTCCCAAAAGCTGGCAACAACTCAAGTTGAAATTTACCTCGACCGGATATGCCTGGATCTGCAAAGGAAGTGCAAAGTGTAGTATGAGTACAGCCGACCCAATATACTCAATAAATAATAACACTAACCTTGGGTTGAAAGTAGTGAAGAGCTCTGAACAATAGTCAAATGCCAATACCAATAACGGATAACAGTTCAGAATAAAGAGGATAAACCGTAGAAGTAGTAGCCCAATGATATCAAGTTCAGCTTGTTCACATTTCAGAAATTTAGACATGCTTTCAAGTATAAAATTTCAAATTCTAATATAGATAAAGTAGGTCAATTATCAGTTAGCATGAGGAAATTACATCTCTATACCTACATGTCAAGTATGTATGTCAATCTATAGTATCACAATTGATCCGTCCAGAGTATTTACACTTATCACTGTAAAAGTGCCTAGCATAATTTCCCATCATCAAGAACGTATATGAAATATTATGCTTGCGCCCACTATTGGCATGTTAGACTCTGGAGGGGGGAATCCTGCCCAAGCACTAATCATAATCATTTAGCCCAATAGTAAGGCCTAGTGCACGCGTCTCTCCAAAATAATAAAACTTAGCCTAATATGGTCCTGGCGTACGCATCACCTCAAAATTAGTACCAAACCGGCTCTAAGGCCCAAACTCTGTCATTTTCCATTCAAGTCTTATATAAACACATCTTAAATACTCAGTTTAACAATATTACCGTTACGTAGTGTCAACAACATGTGAGGAATCAAATAAAAAGTACTAAGACAGAGATATCATACACAAATAGAGTATCATGGCAGAGAACATGTGCATAAATAAGGTATATAACTTAGAAACTAAAAGAACAACCCTATCAAGTCTCCAACATTTAGCACATAGCCTAGCCATGATGTCTGCAGAACCGCTCTTGTGGTCAAAATTGTGCATCTGCGCTACCACATAAACTACGCCCCACTGCATCTTCGTTCCAACGCTCACACCTGTGGGATCACACCTAAGTTCCAATGCCTGCACCTACGGGATCGCACCTGCAAAACTTCTCTGCATCTGCGACTCCTGCTCACCCAGTCGCTTTCCTCTTCTGCGGACCTTCCATGCATCTGCAGATGCGCATCTACGCACCTACATCCGCTTCTGCGGACTCCCATGCCCAGCTCATCCTCTGCACATATGGTCACATACATGCACATGTTGCCTCGCAAGTGGGATAAATCCTCACATCTGCGTCTCTACCCTTCTGTAGCCAAATCCCGCTTATGTGCATACGTGGCCTCTTTTGCGGCCAAAACCTCACAGGTGCGGTTACACCAGATCTGAAGCTACAACATTTTCCTTAAGTCCTAATCTCAATCGAATTTTCATTCTAAATCACACCCGAGGCCCTCGGAACCCCATACACACATACCAATACGTCCTATAACATGATACAAACTTAGTCGAAGCCTCAAATCACATCAAACAACATCAAAATCGTGAATTACACCCCAATTCAAGCCTACTGAAACTAATGGACTTTTAACTTCTAAAACTAATGTCGAATCATATCAAACCAACTCTGACTGACCCCAAACTTTACACACGTCATAAATGGCACAATAGACTTATTCCAACTTCGAGAACAAAAATTTGAACCTGGTATTAAGAAATTCAACTCTCGGTCAAACTTCTCAACCTTCCAAACCTTCAACTTTCTAACTTTCACCAATTCAAGCCAAAACGACCTACGGACCTCCAAATCAATATCCGGACATACTCCTAAGTCCAAAATCACCATATGAAGCTATTGAAACCACCAAAACTTCATTTTGGAGTCGTCTACACAAAAGTCAAACTCCGGTCAACTATTTCAACTTAAGTTTATAACCTTGGGACTAAGTGTCACAATTCACTCTGAAACATCTCCAAAACCAAGTCGACCACCCCGGCAAGTCACATTACCACAAGCAAACATAGAAGATGTGATAAATGGGGGAACGGGGCTACAATACACAAAAAGACCGATCGGGTCGTTACCAATTCTCATCATTAATTTCGAAAATATCACAGATATAAAAAAAAGTCACATGTTGCATAACTGCAATAAATATACATATTTAACATAAATTTGAGGCAAATAAATGTTTACCCGCAAATAGGTATTGTTGAAATTGTAATATGGTTAATAGATATGTGGATTAAGTTGAGTAGATAGAATAAAAACAAAGAATAAAGTGAGTAAAATAATGATAATTGAAGAAAATACAAGTCTGGGCTTCGAATTGATCTCTTCGGAGACAAGAACAAAGCGAAAATATTAATAACAGTAAAATATAGCTTTGTCAATGAGAGAATAGTATCATCATTTTTTCATACAAGTACCTCGTGTCCTTCACTGAATAAATTTTTTTCTATTTATAGCTAAATTATAGGAGACAAGATCCCCAAATCATGCTCATCTTTAAGGTGAGGAAAAACCACTTTTGATAGGTGCACAACGATTGAGAATACATTCTATGATTTTCCATAACGGCTACTCTGTTAATGCTATGTTAATGCTATTTTCTCCCACCGGTATCTTTCTTTCAAATTCTCTTCCCTGGTCTTGATGACTTCAGAATACATGTAATATCGGGCACATGATTGTAACCGGTGTTAGCCATTTGCTGACTCATCAGTTACCTGTCTTTACTGCCATGTGTCTATTCTAGCAGCATCCATCTGTAATCTGAAAATTTTTCCCAATACAGATGTTCCCCCTACTTTCCTGTGACTCAGTTCGATGTGACCGGGAAGTAGATAAGGCCTTCTCTTTTCTTGACATGAAAGTTCTTGAAAGGTTTCTGACACTTGAAAGGACGCAAGTCTCTTTGCATTTAATTAACCGAACACGCGTTATTTCGTGCCTTAATAAATAGTTTCACTAGTTACCTAGGTAATGATGGCTTTATATTGTGCTGCCTATAAACTTCTCCCTTTTTCTCCAATTTCATATTTTACTTTTATAAACTTCTTCACCGAGTTTTTTTAAAAATTCTCGACAACTCTCTTTTCTCAGTAAGACCTTAGAATTTGAACTCTATATATTCTAAATCATCATGTCTTCTGCTATTTCTTTCTCCGGCAACACATCTTTTTCCACTAAACATCATGACCTGTTTTGACTCCTTCATCCACCGGCGTCGGGATGTGCATTGGTCATGGTCCATCCAAGAACAACAAGTCTAAGAAACCAGACGTTGGACCTCCCATAACAAACACAATTATTCCTTCCCAAGTGTCTTTCGAAAGGACCTTTAGGTCCAAAAAGAATCTTCTGAACTTGATGGCGACATAAATCAAATAGTTGGTGTATATCCTCCGTTTATTCGCCTGGCCAGCATTCCTTTTGTAAAGGAGAATTGTTATTTGAAGAACATTGAAGTTTTAGCCCCTCGTAAAGTGGAGAGGATTACATTCAGCAAATCAGAGTATATTTTCATTTACGCATAGCCTTTTACTTTAAGACTTGGCAAGGAATTATACCCAATCATCTTAGAGTTTTGTTGGAACTACCAAGTTTGTTTGGTTCAAGTGGGAACTAAAATATGGAGTACAACGGCTTGTCTCTGATACTTGTGTTCCCGAGCTCAAGAATACCTCACTCTTGTACATATGATCAACCTTTGTGCCCCTAAAATATTTTTGAGGAGGCGTGATCGAACTCAGTAAATAGGGGCACAATGCCATCGTCACTAGTGTAGATGATGATAACAATCGTGTATGGATGGAGAGGTTTGTTTTTGTTTCTCCCAAGGATATTTTATTAGCATCTCCCATCCCCGAAGCTTGGGACTATTCTCTTAAGCTTTCTTAACTATCCATATTTTACTTATTTGGAGGTATTTTCTCTTTTTATTAAGCTTTCCGTTCTTCTATTTCATCCACCCTTTGGGTTTCCCCAGCAGTTGAGAACCTAACTCAATAGGTTCAAAAAATTGGATACTTTCATGCCGGTTTTTCGTATGTGAAAGGAAATTTCAGAAAGGAAGAACTGGAAAGGCAAGAACCATGGTGAGAAAAGCTTCACCTTTCCTTTTACAACATTTGCCTTCATTTATTAATAAATTGCTAACCTTTCATATATTACTCTAGGCCTTCAAAAGGGTCTCCTGCTTGCCCTAGAGATCTCACATTACCTGAAGGTAGCACAACAATAGCTACAAGAGGTCCTTGACTAGAAAAGGGCTCGTGACGCAGCTCTTGCTTCTGGTGAAGGTGTATATTCCATCAGTCCCCAGCCTAAGGGGAAAGAACTGATCATGCCTATAAAAAGACTAAACGGGCGCTGCAAATATAATCTGGGGTATTAAGCCCAAAGTCGATCCCACAGAGAATTGAACGTATCAATTAAGTCTATAAAATACTAAATTGTTACTTAATCACTTTTCTTAAGGCTTTTGAATATCAATTTGTGTTGTTTAACTAACTCTACTAACAAAATAATAAACCAGTAATTGACTAACAATTTAATGTAAACAATGATAATAAAG